>VCJN01001653.1:0-31803 GCA_006384855.1 Tetraselmis striata | reverse complement strand
AGTAAGGTACTGAGTGCGCGATCCAACCTGTGCACGCGCCATTTTGAACTGGCGGGCGAACCGCCGCCCGCGCGCCTGCCGCCCCCGTCAGGCGAACAACTTCCCCTGAACAACTTCCGCCGGCGGTTTATCGCCCCTCCGCAGGGTCGCTACTTATCTCGTTTTTCACGGATAAGAAACGACCCTGTGCATATGCGTAGAAAGCAGTGGACGCGGGTGACCCATATGCACATGTGTATCGATCAATACCGCGCATGTTTACATGTGTCGCCATCAGCCGGAAATATGCCCCATGTGGACATGTGATAACACAAATGCACATGTGTCAACTCCGGAGTTGACACAGGTGTATATGTGTCATCGTACAACAAATGTGCACATGTGTCAAAAAACACAATGACACATGTGCACATGTGTTGACACATGTGCAGATGTGTCCCCCGATGACACATATGCACATGTGTCACGTTTTCATATGGGTCTTAACATACATACAGTATTAGAAAACTGCCGTGACAAGAGCACGGTCAACTCCAACCCATGCCTATGAGTTGACTACTACCCGTACGATCGTCGACTCACATGCATGCGCTGGAGTCGACCGTGTTCTTGTCAGCACGGCATTTTTACACGTCTAAGTCTCGACCATGCGCTACGTAGTATACATTATTGTACAAAAACTAGCGGACTCTTTGCCGCCCCCCTCTTCCATCTTCGCACCCCGCCTACCATGTGGCAGGCCGCGTTGACGCTCGCGGGCTCGTCCCGTGCAAGAGGCTTTGGCTTTTCCACATGCTACCCGCGTGTGAAGACCTGCCGCGACTAGCCAGCTGCTGCCGGTCCCGCTGACAGCCGGCAGCTTCGAATAAGGCGAGCGCTAATACATCGCGCCTCCCCTTCTCTTCGAGGCCCCCATTCCGACCGCGCTCGTTGCGCAGGTTGGTGGTACTGGCGGCCCCTTCCTCAAATCGACAGGCGATTCGATTTCCTGCCGCGCCACTGGGCCCGGTTTCACACTCGGCCTTGAATACCGGCTCTAGCAGCGACGAGGCCATCATCACATCGCGCACGCCGCAAGTATCACCTCGTTTCTGAATTAAAATACGCATGTGTCGCTTCTAGCACAAGCATGCAATCACCATTTACATATACGTATCTACGGGAAATGTAGTTTGGGTTTGTCATCATTCCAGCAGGCACACTACAAATCTGACAAGAAGGTGGCGAAATGTAGTGCGTATGCTGTCTTCTCTTAAAAAAGGTGGTGCAACAGGACCTCATTGGCCCCGCGCGGGGTGAGCAGTTGCTGTATCCAATATACCTCATACGGGGTATGCTACAAGTACATTGCCTTGCAGAACACCCGCACTGTCCGGTTGGAGAGTTTACTCAGTTAGGTTGAAATATGATGTCCCCCTCTGCCTGGTCTCGTTGCATCTTGATATTTGCAGCATATAGAGCAGCAAAATGAGAGTTTGGGTTGCGGAGAAGAATCTCTGGATTTCCCCGTTCAACCACACGGCCTGCGCCCATCACCACAACTGAGGAGCAACTCATGATGTCGTCCAGCCTCCGCGCCACTTGAAGACAGGTGCTATGGGCTAAGTGACGATGGATCGCCTTCTGCATTATGGACGACGTATATGGATCCACCGCAGCGGTTGCCTCGTCCAGGCACACGATGCGGGGAGCGCAGAGCAGGATGCGCGCCAGACAAAGGAGCTGCGCCTGCGCTGTGCTCAGCTGCAGTCCATCCACCCCTGCTGCATCGAGTAGGCAAGGCACCAATATCGTAGTTTGTATGTGCACTGCTCCTCACCTTTTCTCCATCGCATATCCATGGTTGGATACGGAGGTCATGGGCATTAGCACGAACATCTCACACATCTAGCATGATTCGCGCACCACAATTTCGAAATGCACATGCTTACCTATTGGCTTGGTCAGCATCTCTTGGTCCACGTCGTGCACAGTGTGGCGGCGCGCCTCCTGTGTTGCGCAATGGTCAGTAGCGTAAGCGCAAGCACGGAGATCCCTGTGCTGTCCCTGGATAGCACCATGAATGTGCTTGCTGTTCGATGTGCAATCTGAATGGCAGTCAATGCAATCTGCAAAATATGGCAGCGACAAACCAGTGATAGGGATTGTTCCCACCTGGTCGAAACTGCCGGTGTGAAGGCTAGTGCTGGCGCCAGCTGAAGTTTTGAACGAGGGGGTTGTCACATGCTCCCAACCAGCTGAGCAAGACCATGGACAGCATGCATGGCAACCACAGGAATAGAAAGGGGGGAAGGGGGGGGAGGGGGGGTCCTAGGTAGTGAATGAAGGCGGGTAGCCTACCTGAAAAGGACATCATTAAGCACGTCGGCGCCGCCACCTCATTCCGCAAAACTTCATACATATTCGTTGTCTGCAGATACAGGCAGACATCCATGCAGATTCTCAGCCAAGAAAAATACCCAACAATCATCTTTGCCTTGTCTGCGCTTCACTGCACGTGGCACAGTACCTGCAGCACAGCCTTTATCTGTGCGTCTTTGAATCGCCCGTAGGGATCCAAGTTCTCACGGAGACTCCCACGAAACAGAAAGGGCTGCTGCGGAATTACATTGCAGACACGACGGAGCCTCCTCACAGGAATCTGCTGGCACATCGAGCAAACGTTACTCTTGCTTGGAACATACTACAGCTTTGGCGTGTCACCTCCATATGGCTGTTCTCACAATACCACCCCTCGTGAGAGACACCCACCAGTCCCTTGCGTCTGTTGCAGTAGCCACCGCACCTGGGATATATCTACGCTGTCAATGTAAATTGCACCATCTGCACGGCAAAACAGCGCGCTCTCAATAATTCTTTTCTGGAGACCGTTATGATTAACCACTACGGTGTCACGCCATTATGTGGTGCCATGTGAGCACGTACCGGTGAGCTGCCACATGCGGAGGAGTGCTCCAAGTAGACTTGACTTCCCTGAGCCTGTGCGCCCCACAACGCCCACCTGACAGATGTCCAAATGTATAATTCACCACACTGTAAATGGGTTGTAGATATAGGATGGCAGATCATAAGTGACACTGTCATAATCTAGTGATGCAGGATACCCACTTTGGTGCCCGCAGGCACACTGAGGGTGAGGCGGTCCAAGGCGGGAGTGAACGAGTGCTCGTAGTGAAGCGTAACGTTCTCGAACAGAATTTCGCCGCAGTGCGGCCAGTTCCGGTCGCGGCGAGCAGCGAGTGCCAACGCCATCCGGGGACTTGTCAAGGCAGCAGCAAGTTGTATGTTAGGCCCTGGAAGACCGCTCACAGTTCACAGGCTGTGTAGGCCGAGAAAATACGAAGGCAGGAGGGTCGGGGAGACTGGCGACAACACATACTTTCTGGTCCGTCGGCCCTGTACGTATCCAGTGACAATTCTCTCGCGGTCAGCCTCCGGCTCTGTCATGTGGTCGGAGACGAGCAGAATGCGCTCCACAGAAGCCTGCAGCCAGTGACGGGTAGCAAATTAGACTGCCCTTTCTCAGAACGGACAGAAAACACTTCGTCAAGCACAAGCTACGAGGTATATCCACCCAAGCGCATGCGAAACATGCTTGTGCTTGCCGACCGCACGAACGCAATGAAATACCATGTGTTTATCTGTAGCAGCCGATGCGGTCAGGATCTCGCTTATGATGTCGCAGAGGCTCAGGGTGTAGCAGAGGCTCAGGCCGATGACTCCAATGGACATGTGGTGCTGGCGAAAAATGCCAGGTAGAACCCTTGCGGCGTCGGCCACAGTGAGGCATCCAATGATACCGACCAGCAGCGCCGAGAAGACCTGTGGCGAAAAGGGAGTAGGCCAGGATTCATGGTGCAGAGCAACAGCAATGGCCCAGGAACACACGTCAAAGGTGCACACATACACACACACAAACATACTTGTTACAGGATAAACAGTCCGCCTGGTGTCACTGAGCACCATGCCGACACTTGTATACCTGCACGCGGAAGCTTAACCACTCTTTCGCAGCCAGCAAAGCCATCTTGGCCTTCATGTGGTCGCGTGCTACATTGTGCTGTTGCCCCTGAAACCAGGCCTGTTGAAGCCGGGGCAGTGAGAGGAGGGGTTCAGTGTAGGCAGGACCTCATGACGGGATACCGTAACCAGTTGCGTTACCCCAACCCCTTTGCAAAGATGTACCCAATCGCCCATTGTAATGAAGAAGTGACAGTTGTTCACAACGTCGCAAGTAAGGATTATCTGTCAGCATAGTCGTCCCAGCTTTAGGATCTATTCTGTGCAGTGGTAGAAGTGTGTGTGGCCGGCGGAGGGGAGGAGGGGGGAAGGCACACAAAATTCTAGCAGCCGTCCTGCCCAGACAGCCCCGCAAGGGAGCAGAGGAGCTTGCCTGGACACCATGCGCACGAATGGTGGAGGCGCAGGGTATTGTCTCTATGCACAAAGAGATGACGGGGGTGCGGGTAAGCTTCTCGACTCGAGACAACTCGGTGCAGGACGAAGTGTAGTATCTACGCAGCCCGCTGATGATGATCGCACCAGGGAGCTGATGATAATAGGACAGCGGAGATCGCGGTCAGCTAGCTGACAGCACAGAGCATGCATGATATCCAAAATATTGGCGCTGCGGGCGGTGTGTGGGCAGCAGGCGCAAGGGACACACCAGAGCAATGAAGTGCCAAGCCTGTCCAAGCCCAAGAACGGCTGCAAGTCCTAAAAATGCAGCGAACTTGTCCATCAGCATGCTTGTGGCCGCCGGAAGCTCAGAGTCCACCGTGGATATGTCACTTGAAAGACTGTTGAGTGTCTGGCGGACGTGATGCGGGTTGAAGTATGGCAATGGAAGTGTGAGCATTGCGCGCAGCAGAACCTGCACGGGATGCACAGTATCCCTTAGCGGGCACAAGGGCAGCGGCGACATGGGCTAGCTTCATGTTGTGTATGGGTGCATCCAAGCGGATATCATGTTGGGGCACCTCGTGCAGCTGCTTGGCAGCACGTAGCGATGCGATTGCAGAGCCCAGCTCACGTCCAGCAGCAAAGAGGAAGCCAAGCACAGCCAGTAAGCAAAGGATGCGCAATTGATGGGCTGTGCTAAATTCGCGAGCTGACACTGACTCCATAGCAGCGCTCACTGTCCACCGTTCCCCTGGATCAGACGGTGAGGACGCTGTTGAATTTAAGTTGGGCTGCTTGTGATAGGCTGTCACCCACTGCGCTAGCCACAGGTCCACCCCACTGCGCATGGATTGCATGAGCACCAGGCATGATAGAGAGAAAAGAATCCATCCCCAGCCAGCGGCCATCGTGTAGCTCATGTAGGTCCGGAGCTTCAGGGGCGCCTGTGACAGTAACAATATGGGTGCCGCCGAAATTAGGCATTGAACAGCTGCACCCCCTACAGGGGAGGCATCTGTTGGGTATGCAGGGGTGAGATGGATGTTGGCCTCACTGTCAGGTCCTCCTCGATACTGCACAACCCTGCAAATATCAAGACACACCAGCAGGAATATTGCCAAACATGCACGACAGTCAGATATGAACACAGATACAGAACATTCATCCCGAAATACCAAAAATAAAACACAAGCGAGCAGATGAACAGGTGTGTGGCATGAGTACACGTTTACTGTGATAAGACAATGGGCGTCTAGCGGTTGGCTTTACATACATACCTGTGGCATCGGCATCAACTGTCACTGGAGTTAGTGCCCGGGGAGTTGTCCGGTCAACTTCGGCATCACTCCGCTCCGCAGTGGCACTGTCGGCTGCGGCAAGAGCATTCAAAATTTGCGCTGCCTTTGAGGAGCGACGCTCCAGTGGCAACGTGCTTGTACTTGCCCCTCCAGGGGATGCCTCGATTGCGGAGTTCAAATCTCGTGCAGTACGTGCATGAGGTGGTTCAATTGCGTTGTCCATGGAGAAACTGCGCGACATCCACCAATGTGATTATATTCCAAAATAAACACATGGGGACATAGCCGTGATGGTAATGTACTCACCGGCTTTTTCCTACTGCCAAGTGTGCCTCCATTTCTGGGGAAATGCCAAATAGCGATTTCAGTGCCATGCGGCCAGGTGACTCCCGCCCTGCCATGTAGCTGGGCGATCCAGGCCCTTCCTGTTTCTCTTCTTTCCGCTCAGGACTGCCCTCATCTGTGGCTGAGGGACACCTCAGTTGGTCAGACATAACTTCCAAACTCTTGAGCGCATGCACCCTTACGAGACAGGAGTCCAAGAGTGGGGGCAGCCAGCTGCACATCGGAACAGTAATGTGAACCACATCCTCCCACATCGAACCAGATTTCGCGATGGACACGGGAAGATAACATGCGCCTTACCTCCCAGCAGCACCAGATCCTGCGCGGATAGCTCTCCCCGGTGCAGACGTTCTGAATGTATCTGAGCACATGTATGTGCCAGGGGCACAGGAAGTCAGCTTAACATTGCTGCCTCAACCACTTCCCCGCGTAGTAGCGAGAGGGGGCTGGCGTTCAGCGGCAAGGGTAAGTCAGATTAAGGTGGCTGCAGTACAACAGAGACACACCTGTTGAACGGCAACGGGAAGAAGTCCTGTGATGTTGTCCTGAGGGGATAGCGTTTCCGTTTCCTGATAGCAAACACAAATATCAGGAAACATAGACTGTAGTTTGTGATGCACGCAGTGGAAAACCAGTGCAATAATCTTCTTGCTAGTTCATGCTAGTCGTGAATCATATTGCAGAGATTTGTTGAGCCATAAGTACCTGCAAAACTTGTTCCCAGCTACCGCCTTGGTGAATCGTCCCACCCTCCATTAGCAGTAGGAGATCAGCAGCTTTTGCCACCGGCAAGTGGTTGCTCACAAGCACTCTGGTCTTCTCCGCAAGGAGTGGACTAAGCAGTGCATTTTCCAAAAGCTGACAAACCATGCTATGGCTGAGCTCTGCCAGGATGTCATCAAAAATGTATATGTCCGCATCCTGTACAGAGTTGGTTATCGGGACAAGGGACATCTCGATTACAACATACCCTTTGCAGACAGCACCACATGGCACATCTGGCGAGCATGAGAGCACCCTGGTCCCCTTGTAGATTCATATGTGATTCGTAGGTAGGTGCCTAATATGTGGAAAAAAAATGCGGCAACAAATGCCATACCTGATACATTGCCCGAGCAAGAGAAAGCCGGGCCAGAAGCGAAGCTGACAGCGTCCTACCACGTTCTCCAACGATGGTCAGATCACCCTGTGAATACGCGGTCAGCCACAGGGCAGAAAACAAATGAGTGCAGCAGCGGCTAGTCAGCATGCATCTGGGCAAACTGGCTGCAATATACATGTGAACGTATGCGAATTGGCATCCACCGGGCAGGACTGCTGGGATACAGGTAGCTTCAGCACTGCGAGTGCGGGGAACCAACCTGAGGAAGTAGCCGCACCTCTGCATCCAACGCGCAGGCGTCCATCACCTGCCAAGTTAATAGGCCGGCCACGTCAAGGCAGGAACTTTGGAGGGCATGTGATGTGAGACACAGTTCAAACTTTCCCAGGCAGGATTCTTACCTTTTGATAGCGACTGGCATCATATGTATTTCCAAACAGCACATTGACACGCAGGCTGCTGTTCAAAACATGAGGTTGCAGCGGTGCATACGCCACTCGACCCGCGACTATTGCATCGCCAGCTTCGCACTGAAGCTCACCGCACATGGCCTCAAGCAGCAAGTCCCGCTCCATACAGGGAGCCCCAATTATGCAATAGAATAAGCCCCGTGCCATCCGCAAATTTGCGTTCTGGCATGACAAACAGGGAGAATGTCAAGGTGCATAGCCGCGTTAAATGTTGTCATCACCTGATAAATCAGAATAATTCTCGCACAGGAAAACAACGATGCCAGCTGATGTCTCTGAAACATGGCAACACCGCATGACAACATGGTCGAGCCGATCACCTTCAACACTTGCTGTCTCTCGCCACAGTCTGATCCCTGCAACAATGATTACTATAAATTAATTTCAAATCAAGCAACGCTAGATTTATTCCTCTGGTGTATAAAGATTATCAAAAGATTAACTCCCTTCCACCTACCTGTGACAAATATGCAAATGTCGCATCCACAAAACTCACAGCCAGCGCGTCTGTGGTATTGCTTGACTCCGCAAACTGCAGTCACAGACAGCAGTGTGAAGAATGCGCCCAAGACTTGGCTGAAACAGTGCAACTGCCAAGTCCGTGTTTGCAGCAGTCAGAATGGCGTCATATGGAATGATTGTGGGTGTCGGGATTGGGGGGGGGGGGGGGGGGGGGTGGATTACCAACAGATGGGACTGACTGCTCTGGCACGATGACTTCGCACATGAACCATGGTCGGTCGCGAGCAGAGGCACTGACAAGCTCATCTATCCAAGAAATGACGCATTAGAAAGCAGTATATAAAATATTTTGCAATGCCACAGCTTGCATGAATGTCGTTGATAGTACTTTGGAGGTGGATGGGTATCGTTTCTTGTGAACTTGGCTACTCGCACCTGTCCGTCATGAGAGTCATGTGCTGTGCTGCTGTTGGCAGCGCTGCCACAGACTTCAGATCCCAAAGGTTCTGGCGTGAACAGGTATGGCGCATGGGTATCCTTGTCAGGCGCAGCAAGAAAAGAAGATATACGACGTAGCGCAGCGATTGACTCCGAGCACTCCGTCAGGACCACAGCAGCCTTCAGCATGACTGAGATCAAGATGCTCACGATGCTCAGCACAGGGAAAACTATCTCCGCGCGCATGGCACCACCCTGCATGCAATAGAGACCTGGGTACAGCACATGCAAACGTATTATTATGGTATGAACATCACAAACACACACATTGTCCATTACGGCCACAGCACCATGAACATCAAAGACCCAGATCGTGCTGAAGCAGATCTCATCAAGAGTTCACTGATCATCTGCATATCCTTGCCACCCACCAAATGCTGTCCCCGCTAAAAGCATGCCACTGGCGTTCCGTATCCACGCGCTGCCAGAGTGGGAGTATTGCTGCAATCCAGCATGCTGCATTTCTGCTTGGCGGGCCGAGCGAATGTGACGAAGAAATATGTCCTCAAACGCCAGCACCTGCAATGAGAATATGCAGCGAAAGGCTATGTGCTCAGCCAAGGAAAAGGGTATGGATAACTACAACAATTATTTCATGTCATATTGATCAACTTGGGCGGGGGGGGGGGGGGGGGGGGGGGTTGGAGCATCAGAGCATCAGATGCCATCAGGAACGGAAAGCATGCCAGTACCTTAATAGAGGGGATACTCCGAATCACCTCCGTAATAAGCATCATGCGCCTCTCTGCGCCACAGCCTGCATTTATAGCAGCGTCCTGCGGATGAATACTCCATATTAGTCCCACGTAATGACAGCCCCGTCCTCTTCCTCCCAACGATCTCAATTCAAAAAAAAAAAGGCACATCTGATGGACGGAGGTCATTAAGCACATACACACCGTTGCACAGCGCTGCAACCACCAGCCGGCCGATGTCAGTAGGACGAGGGGCAGCAGTATGCATACACATGCTGGGGAGCCGGCCTGCAGTGCAAGTTCCATACATCCCAAGTTCTATCAGTTTAATTGGTATCTGTATGCATAGGGCAGCAGCAGATATGTTATTATATGTATCCAGTATATATGGATATTGTACCATATGTATCCATAATGAGATAAAATGCACTGCAGATAAATTACATATCTCAAACAGCAAAGAAAGTGCTACACGGCAAAGTGCTACTGATATTAAGGAAATTAACATGCACGGCACGACACCCAGGCGTTCACTGTCTTAGCCAAGTCAAACATACCATACAAACAAATCATGCAGACCAAGATATCTACAACGCATGCACACCAAGGGAACCGAGCACAGCATAATTGGGTTGCCATACCAGATAGAAGATGATGCCCAATCCAGCCGTTAGTTGCAGCGGGAGGCTCCACAAATAGTGAAGCTGCTCAAGCAAATTGGCCGCACTATCGGCGTCCTTTGCAAGCAATTGCTGGACAGTCTCTGCAATTGTGTTGGCAGGCGTGGGAGGGTTCATAAACATGTACATGCAATAGCAAACTCTCTGCGGATGAGTAAGCAATCACCTGTTGACGATGGTTGGCCGGATTTCTGCCGTAAACCCATGGTCTTGCGGTGAATGCAACAGATAATGGCAATCCGTAGCTGCTGGCCAAGACGTCCCTGCAGTCATGGTAGAAAGTGGGTTATGATACCATGCATTTGCGCAAATATGATTGTGTGCCAATTCTGGGCATAATCTAGGGCACACGAGCAGGGGTTTGCAACTCACCGCCCAGTATTCAAACCTCACTTTCAGAATGGCATTTAACAGGAAGGTCCCGCTAAGATATCCAACAAGTCCGCAACCTCGCCGAACAAATCCAGGTGTTGCTGCAGATGTAAGCAGACAGGGATGATCTTAATGATTTCTGCACACTCTGAAATGCACCAGACTATGGCAATTTAAAATCATACTACTAATTGCCACGGGACACCGGCTGACCATGGGATGCAGGATGCTCCACGCGGACTAGCACCCATAGGATAAGCTCTTTCAGAAGTAGAGGAGCCGCAAATGTAAGAAGATCTATCGGCACCTGCAGAAAAGCGATACACATATTCACAAGCTTCAATGAGATTTTGGATGGATGCAATGATGAGGTGTCTGCGTACAGGCAGAGGCATCCATGAAGCAATGTGTTTCAATATCTATCTGTAACTATTTCATGCCAAGACTCTGGAGGCATCCCACACCTTCACTGCAACCAGGTACATAACGCGACATCCGTATTCTCCCATGCAGGCATGCAGGAGCTGGGATACGGCACGCGACTCGCTCTTCAGGTCCGAGTAGCAGTCTTCCTGCTTTCTCATGGCTGCGACCCACCGCTTCCACAGTCTGGTTGCAAGGACAGGGGTTAAATGACTGCTGCACTCGCAGAGGGTCCACCACCGGTAGGCTATCAACAGCGCAATCTGCATTTCAGCTCACCTGCTGGCACAGTCCTCGGGCAACAGGTCAGATGGTAAATGAAAGAGATCAGCAGGGAGCAAGTTGAATGCTGATGCCCTCTCCATCAGGGGCTTGACCCATGCAAACGTAATCCTGCTAATCCAGCCTGCCTCCTGCCGTTACAGTGATGCAACGATATATGGCACTGGATTAAGTACATATACAATAATGCCATCAAGATGACAGGAGGTGGCAAGCACTTGTCCCGAACAGTATGCACAGTGTCAGTGATAGTGTGCAGGGAGCGCTCTTGTACCTCCAGCTGACGCAGATTTGAAGCGTAATTACCTGGCAGAAAAATAAGGTATCAGTTGAAAAGGTTGCCTACATGGACGTTTGGGGGCATTGATGGTGCAAGTAGGGCTCAATTGTAGCCTTACTTGGATGGAAGGCATAATGGCCCCAAGCCCCAAGAGACGGGCTGCGTGTGATGGAGATACTACTCCTCCTCTGGCGTTCAGTATACCCTGTCTCCTCCCTATACCCACAGTCCAAAAAGAAAGTATCATGGTCCATGCCCGTTTCTCAGGGCAGCCCAGGACCAAAGCAATACAGAGGACAGGCTGCATTAACACAGAGACATACCTGAGAACAAGCTTCCAATTGTGCTTGACAAACACCACAACCAACACCAGAAGCGTACAACAGGTCGCTGCTCCAATCCAGATGAAGTCTGCAGCGTCCAGATTATGACCATCTGGGTGGGCGGTTAACAGAAGTGCACATGCACATTAGCATGGACGGAGGTTTGGAACAGTCTACCAAGGTAATGCTCTGCAGTACATACATATAAGAAATATTGATGTCATCGCGACCCGCGGCTTGCATCACTGTTATTCAAATGTACTAACACGAGAGCACCACATTAGAGGCATGCCCCTCAGAATAACAGAAACAACTGATAGCGACGGCCCAATGCATGCATGCATCTCCAGCGCCGTTCTGCGGTGCGTTACACCAGATGAAAGACGGCTTGTGCCATTGGCGGTGAGCAGAGGTGATGCCGGGTAGTAGATGCGAAACATAGATAAATCCTCAACCCCCCAAATTGAACTGTACTGGCAACCCCTTTCTGGTGGCGATAGCAACGAAATGCCACAAGAAAGTACATGTTTTGCTCTGCATAAGTCAATACATACCGACTTTTATTTCGTGCCCATCTTTGCAATTGAGTGAAGTGTGATTTCACAGGCAGCGCACCATGTATCTTCAGCAGACTTGATGATGCGCGCCCCCAGGCAACGGCTGCCCGCACCACCCACACTGCCAGCAGCAGAGGTGAGTGGATGAAAGGATATGGACGCAGTGGTAGCTGGATGGGGGTGCTATCGATGTGGCCATCCAGTGTGAAGGATGTGCTCTGCTGCAGAGCGGTGTGACCATCAACAGTATCAAACCGGTATGAGCGGAAGGAAATTAGCACTACCACACCCTGCATTCACATTAACATTGTCAGAAACTTTATGGCCTCTGCAGGGCAGAACACCGGCAAATGCAGCCACGTGTGTAAATCCTTATGATGTTCTACTATGTGGGGATCCGGCGCACCCAGCAGAGGGCCTGAATAAGGTCAGCCAGCTCAGTGTGAAGGCGTGGGGGGTCAGCCATCAGAGCGTTGAAGCCCAGGAGGCAGACACATAGCGATAACAGCTGCGCCACCAGAGGTAGGCCCTCGGTATACGCAGCACCACCTGGCCTTGTTACCAGCGTATCCTGCAGCAGTATGAGTGAAGGCTGACTTCAGCAACAGACCGTCAAGCCATTGGCCACCTGCCACAAACCTACGATTGTTGCCCGTACACACCAGCCCGCGAATGGGTGGTGCAGAACGTGGTCACACGAAGCCCCCCCCCCCCCCCCCCCCCCCCCCCCCGCGGCCTCCTTCCCTCTGAAGCCACTGGCAGAAGGCCGTGTCGACTTATCGCCGACCGCCTCGAGGACTGCCGCACCTGTGACATATCGTCCTCCTCCTCCGGCCGTCCAGGAGGGCAGCCACCTCGCCGCTCTGCTGCTTTCACCAACCGCGACACCGCTATGCACGCTGAAAGGTCGCATAGCACAGCCAAGGCGTCGGTTGCCGCCACCAGCACCTGCATCTCGCTCTCTAGACCTTCTCGCCTATCCTGTGTGCGGCCCTCTTTCCGCGGACTGGTACCCTGTATGGGTGTAAGTCACCCTTGCTGCGATGTCGGTGCTTACAAAATCGTTCAACATTTTCACACGCTGGACAGTGATGTGTAAGGATCGTTACGATGGGTCGGGACGCGTAGCGGCGCACAGTCTGGCACTCTGGCGGCGTTATGTTGCTCCGACGACTTCCTGCGTTGCTGCCCGCCTTCACGCTACGACTGGATACTGGTGTGAATTACAAAAAGGGCAATAACAAATCCACTTATTACAATAAACGCCTTACAATAAACAAATCCACTAGTACTAGAAAATCAACACAGCAAGCCGCCTAGAAGCGGCCCGCATCCCGCATGAGGCGGGATGGATGAGTGATGCGCACACGGTTCGGAGTCCGGGCCACGCGTGCACGTGTGTGTGTGTGTGTGTGTGTGTGTGTGTGTGTGTGTGTGTGTGTGTGTGTGTGTGTGTGTGTGTGTGTGTGATCCTCGGACGTGCTGTGCAACTTCAACAACGGGATGGCGGACGAATCTGCACCGTCTGATGAGGCAGCGAGCGCGCTCTCGAGCGGCCACCAACTTCAGGACCCCGAGGAAATCTCTTGCGAGCAAGGCCTCATGGTGACCCCGGGTGGTGCACCGAGTGCCCCGCGATGAGAGGGCACCCCGATCCGCAGCCAAGCATGCGATACCGCGCACTGTGCGGCGCACCCCCTTGCTCACCTCACCCACTGTGCCGAAGACCATGCCCTTGTACTCCGACATATCCGGGATGTCTCGAAGAGGACCCTTCTGTCCGGGCTCCGTGTTGTGCCACGCCGCATCCCGCGCTGCCAACCCCCGTTGTATGTCGCCCAACAGGGAGCGCTCAAACCGATCCACAGCCGTGGCCCGGGGCACAATAGTGTACTTGACCCCGTACCGCATAGTCTTGAACTCCATCAACGTGGACTTCAAGCTCCGGGGATCATAGCTCCCGGTCACGACGTTTGACGCCGGAAGGGAGAGCTCGGCGTCCGGCACTAGGTCCTTGAGTTCATCCATGGGTACGGTGTTGCCGAGAGGCACTGCGTGCTGGAACAAGTCATCCACCTCCCGCCGTACAGCGATCCCCATGTCGTGAACACAGTGATCGCGGAAGGCATATGCGATAGCGTCGTGCTGTACACGCCAGTGAGCGTCTCCATGCGCCGGGAGGATCATGAGCGCGTCGCCGTATAGGTCAACATTGACGGGGTTGTGCTCCGTCGAGGGCATAATGATCTGGCTCCCAACCACCGGGGCCGTGGCCACGCACGGGCTAGACAGAAAGAAGTACCCGGCAGCGACTTTAATTTCAGTACTTAAGCAGTACTGGACGGCAGGTGGCCTGAGCTAGGTCTCTCACCGCCGCACCGCGTGCGCTGGCAACGGTATCTATATCCTCCAGGTAAACGATACCGTACTGTTAAGCGGCGGCGGCGCTGCGCAAGGCTGGACAGTCACACGCTACCTCCCGATGGCCCAACTTGGCCCGCCATCGTCACCAGGGATGGCAGACGACGACGAAGTTAGCCTGAAGATGACCGTGGTGTGGGAATGCATGCTCATGCCTGGACACTAGTGTCTTTGACTTCAATAGGCAGTTACTAGAGACGCACACACTCCGTGAGCTCACGGAGCATGCGGTTGCCAACTTCGACAGCCAGCTCGCCATGAGAGCTGACGCCGGCAACTCGGCATCAAGCGTGCAACACATAGACGTCACCACCGCCGCGGGGGGTAGAATAAGGCGCCAACCCCAAGACAAGTACGACGTCACCCGCAGGTTGCAAAAGAAGATATGGAGGGTTGCACTACGACTTGCCAACCGATAAGTTCTCGTTCGACGTGGAGCGGAAACTAGCGGTGGGCTCGTCCTCTGCCCCTCATTCATGCAACATGTCATGCACACATCAATTGCATCTGACATGGCACTGATCCTCCTGTGGTGCAGGTGGTTGGCTGCCAATGGCCTTGCAGATGCCCATAACTCTTTATGTGCGGCATGCAACCCCTGGATGAGGATCATCCTCATCATGCTTAGTTCCTTTGATAGCGATTATCGCATGATCTGTGCAACCCCTGTGGAGATTGAGTACTACACGCACAAGAAGTTGAACCCCGCTTGCCTCGGAGTACATCCCCACCTTACGCGTCGTGTGCGCAAGGTCATCAGGTGAGGCTTGCTGCCATCTCTGCACCCCGCCTTATCTGCTCCGTGCCTTATCTTAATGTCTGCCCTGCTATGTTGCGCCCGCTGATGATGCATTGCGATGATGAGCAGGTGATACATGTGGAGGCCTGATTGATGTTGAGCTACACCATAGTTTCTCCCTATGCAAAACCTATGAGCATGACGGGTACTAAGTGCTCGTGAGGGACGCCAACTGTGCTGAGAAGCCGCAGGAGCTAGATAGGCAGGCAGCATTGCGTAGCAGGGGTGAGCAGAGGGCATAGCAGCCACAGCATTGGCAGCAAGTAGCAAAGAGATACAACAGGTCAGCGGCAGCAAAGCGCTACATAGAGGGGTGGATAGCGCCACCATGTGGTTGGGATGCCTTGATGCTGATTGTAATTTGCTGATGGTTTCAAAAAGTGCCCCATCCCTCTCCGTTTTTATGCTTGCATTTATAGCTTGGCAGGGTACACCCTCCTGCGCACAACCATGCATTGAAAGAGTTCAGAAAAGTCATTCCAGTGGGAGTTTTTATGTTGCTGAGGGCATGTTCTACTTGGTATTGTCAGACCGAATAAAAGATAGTTGAGGGGGGGGGGGGGGGGTAAAAGTTAAGGGAATTGGGCCTAAAACATAACAATACATCGGAACTGCCTAATAGGGGGTTCCCGCGGCAGAATGATAGATCAAAATGATACAACTTTTTATTTGAGTTATGAGTACGCAGCACGTACGCCCAAAATGATAGATAGTCGAACCTATCATTTTGGCGCCCGATTCCGACGATAGGTACGAGTACTACTAGTAGCGGCATGCGCAGATGAAATCGATATAGGTAATGTTTAGACCGGAAATATCTAAATGGTAGATATTTAATTGACGCGGGTACTGCATTGCTAATGCAGCATGTAGCGCAGTCTCAGCGCGCACGCGCGACGACTATAGACGCTTCCAGTAGCGACAACAACGACGGCGAAGAATGGGCGGCGACGATGGATGGCAAGAGGGCGGGGGCATCACGTTCGCCTGATATTGAATGTTGCTTGTTGACTCGGTCACGCATATTATTGGTTTCGCCGCTCCTAGCCCAGCTCGCGCCACCACCTGACAATAATTTTTTAGCCATGGCTACTCGAAGTATGACTAGCGACGACGCGAAAAAAACGAGCGACATGGCCGCTGCTTCCGTTTCGCCACCGATCCGCGGTGGACCGCATCGCTACTTCGGGCCGCCGACATCGCCGGACTAAGTGACTAACCACATACTGAGAAGCCAAGAATTAATCCGGCGAGAAGTGCAATTATCACAGGGGTGCGTGCAGTCCGCCGGGCCATGGGGGAGCTTTCCCAGCTCACCTCAAGAGTGCAACTCAAGACCACCAAGATGGCAACCAATTACACTACTTCCGCTGTCAATAGTAGAGGCCTCATCGACAAGTACCCCCCTTCTTGCCCAACGATTTTGCCACATAAATAAATTCAAAAAGCGATCCATCATTCTTCAATGTTGGTGCATGATGATAATATATCACGTTGATAACTTTATTTGCCATGATATTTACACCGCATATCACTGCCGTTCCCAATAATACATACAAGTAGACCCGTTGTAGGAGTGTGGAAATAGAGAGTCTCAAGGATCAATCGTAGTATTTGCTACATTGTACAGCCCCGCGTCCGCCGACCCGCCGACCCGGGCCCCGGCGTCCGTCGATGGCACTAGGCTCCCGCCCCACTTCGTAATTACACTGTAATACCCTTTACCCATCCTGTAATCTTACCAGTAGTATGACACTTGTATGTAGTCATTCCGTGACGCACTCGTAATAAACTGCATCAGGCGCGTATCACTCATCATCACGACGTGCTATACACTCATCATTTCCTGAAAGGACCACTGCATCTGCCCCTGGAAGCCCGACAATCTCTCTGCGCTTTGTCCTAATCCGCGATAGCGCGCGCGTGGCACACCCAGTGAGCGGGCGCGCGGCAGTGGGCGGCGAGGCGCGTGGCAGTGGGCGGGCGGAATGAATTATTTACATCCGGCTTTGACCGGGACCGCCTCGGCGGCCGGCATGCCGCTCGCGGGTGGAGGCAGCGGCTACGGCGGCCCGGCGGCCGGCCCGCGACCCAAGCGCCCCACCGCCCGCCCTGGCCCCGGCACCAACCCGGCCCCCTAGCCGCCGGCTTGGCGGGCTGCTCGGCCTTCTTGGCCGGGGGCTCCGGGCTACTGCCCTCGTCGACGTCAACTGTCGACGTCGGGGGTCTGACACATGAACTGCGAAAGTCAGTATGCGTGTTGATTGCTTGTCGCGGCGGCGGCGGTGGCTATGTAATCGAACAAGTGGGAAAATAAACGCGACTCACCTGCGGCTTCCCAGTGCGGCATCACCTCGCAGACCTCGAGCTAGCCTAAGGAATCTGAGTATCGCGCGGGCAACATTCGTCAAAGACAGCGCTGGTATCGCTGCCTTGTCCTCAGCTGCATGAGCAACATCAGAAAGTAACGCAGCACGGGGCGGTCAACGCCTGTGAAATTCTAATCCTCTAAGCAATCAAGTCACCCCCTACCCGCCGACTCATGGTACCTTTCAGGGTGGACCCTAGTCCAAGGCTCGTGGGAGTGTGGCATATGGACCGTCGACGGGGGCGTTCTGAACGCCAGTGCCCATGCCGGATTCCGGGGGGGGGGGGGGGGGGGGGGCTATGGTACTAGGATAGGTTCAAGATATGCGCACGCGTCGCGTCGGGTACGGACGAGGTAAAATACAGCGAGACGACACCATCATCGGACAAATGGGAACCATGATGGAGAGTGCTGGGGGACGAGCAGCTAAGGTACTCGTACTGTCTGGCGAGTGAGCGTCGGGTAGGCACAGCCGCTTTCTAAAATAACCAAGTCCGGCGCCGCGCTTGGACGACTCGCGCGAGTCGTCTTACTATCATACATATTCTATCATTATGTTATATAGAAAATATATATATTAATGATCCAATGTAAAGATATATCTTTTATATTAACATGTTATGATAAATTATTATATTATTTTAAAATTTTACATACATTTTAATATAGTAATATATTACTATACAGTATGTTTTAATATAGTATATAACTGTAGTGTATTATATACATAGCGCAGATCGTAGCAGTACCGTAGTGCGAGTACCCAGCTTGCTGCGTATCCATAGCGTAATATCCGCGTAATTGTGTTCAGCCCTGAGCCATATCCCGTATGGCGACCGTATTTAGCGTGTAATTGAGAACACATGTGTCCTCATTTGACACAGACGTGCTCCACGGTCGTACTTCGCTCGTAACTACCTTTTAACGGGGAAGGGTCCCGTAATAAGCTTGTAACTCGACGGTACGCGTTTGCACAAGCCCAATAAGCAGTAATGAGACAAGCGACTGACTATCCCAATACAACGGGGCTGCCAAACGGCTTGTAGTAGTGCCGCGCAAGAGGCCGGCTGGCACACGGTGCACCAAGGCGCAAGGCGACTTACTCCGGAGCCACAGGCAGCGCTAGCACGCAGTCTCACATATCACGAATCACGCAGGCTGCTTCATACAAGAAGGGGAATAGAAGGTGTGTCCCGCTGCTGTGCCATTCACATGCATGAATGCAATAATATATATGTCTATCATAGCATGCTTTGATATGATGTTTATCTTTGATGTCATGATATGCAGAGCCCGGGGGCCATACAAGACTCCCATACGACATGTGTGGCCTGCAAAGGAAACCGCCAGGGAGCATGAGATGAGCAGATGCGCATGCAGATTGAGATCGAGGAGTCAGGGGATGGGCTGTCCGCAGTGGTCACTGTTTTTGAGACAACGCTCAGGAGAAGGCTTGAGCACGTCCCGCTGGCAGAGCCGCCCGGCGACTTTGTCATCAGACTGCAGGTCTTGGCAGATGCCGATATGATCTACAAGAAGAGGGAGGTGAAGATCACGATAGTCATAGAGCGCAGGAATGCATATGGGAAAGGCATAGATGGCTGGACCATTGATAGCCCCAATAATAATTGCAGTAAAGTGTGCTTGTATGAAGGTGCGATAAATGCATGTAATGCAGATTGTGCTTTGAAATTTTGCGGGCATCAATTCAACATCACTTACAAGTGCATTCCTGCTTCTATCTATGTTTGGCATGCGTGAAGGTGTGACAGCTACACGGACTTTATTGGCAAGGAGGGAAGCGTGATCTAGCAAGTCTGAAAGCTGCGGAGGGATGGAATTCAGCTACGCGGCAAGCAATTCTCCGTGCTGCTGCGGCTTGGATCCGGGAGCATGGCGGCATCAGCGCCTATCACTGCCAGGGGTGTAGCATAGTCACATCGCAGTCAAGGATGCAGAGAGGCGTCGCTGCAACAAGCACAAGAATGACGACAGAGCAGGAGGTGGATCGTCACGGCTCAGGCCGGCAGTGCAGCAAACAGGTGATGTATGATAGGCTATGCATACAACACGGCAATCATCGATGCTTGCGGCAATCACGACCCATTGTCATATTTTGGCACAAGCGTATCTATGCCAATGTATGGCATGCCGTTTAATGCGCCATGGCAGGCTCATCAGTGCATCGCGGATGACAGAAACAACATGTGGCACGATACATGGGAGAAGGGTCGCGAGAAGCCGCGTAGTGTGGCTTCCATCAAGATTGAAGCGGAAGTGCCTTTCCCGTGCGCAGCCGCATCGCGGCGATCCCAAAGATGAATTGATGGAAGATCTCCTGCCTCGGATTCTTCCATCCAAATCCGAGGATTCGGATTCGGATGGATCCGAATCCTCCATTCACCGAGTGAGAAAGCTTTTGCTTGTCAGAATAAGCCCTCCTTTCATGCGGTCTATACCATGTTATAATGGTTTTGCTTTGAGCAGCGCATCGGCAGAAATGAGAAGACCTACCCGAGACGTTGCATCATCTCTACTAAGTCCTCCAACGCAGACTCCTCTAAGATACTACTGTCGCCACGCCAACTTTCCGTCCACTTTCTATGGGTTTAGAGAGACGGAGAGCAATTTTGAAGCTTCAACCACGTGGAGGAGCACCCCCAGCTCGCAGCGATAGCATGTGTCTCGAAACATCGACGCGCATGCTCGGCTTCAGCTTCAAAGTCAGTCTAGTGCCGGGGCCTGGCGGGCCACGCGCGGTTGTAGTCCACCGCCTGAGGATGGCAACCCTATGGCGGGTATGCACGAGGTGGTGCTGCGGGAGTGGTGCAGCGAGTGACCGCCCAAACTGCCGAGGCATATTGTAATGGGCTCACTCCCGACGCCTACGAGCTATGGACCCCATCGTGCGTACGCCCGGGATGCCAGAGACCATAGTATTCGGGTGCCCGCCGTCGGCCGTGATGCTTGCAGATGACTGTGCCACAGTCTTACTGTCATGTAGCGACAACATCACTGTAATCCTTACATGATGTCGCGTCTAATCTTCCCGATCGCGCCTGCCTATTCATTATGAAATTGCTCGTAGGTCGCAAGACCCCCTTTCGTCAAAATGATAGATAGAAAATCGTGGAATACATGTCTCACACTTATTACGGTATGTTACAATGACTACTATACATGGGGTACATGGCACATTTTTGAGTCAAAACGGTCCAATTCCTGGACTCAAAAATGTGCCCCCACGTAATCGCTTAGGCTGGGATATGTACCCATTTTTCGGTCACATTTCAGGTGCAATGCAATACTATACGAGAGTACTAAAAATGGCACATCGGAGTGTCCTCTTCGCGCCCTCAGTCGCGTAAAGTACTATCCGCCTCACCTTGGAAGATTGCGGACGCGAGGGCGTGGCGACTGGCGTTTCAAGCCTGGAAATCGAGCCTCACTCGCGCAGAGAAGACGCCCCGGGCCTACGAGTCTATCGCCGACCTCAGAGATTGTGTTCGTCGCAACGAGATGCTACCTCTGAACCCTGCTGACAGCGACGCGGCGTTGGGGCGAGATGTCGGCGCAGGCGGCGGTGCGGGCTTCGCGTCCCGAGATGAGGGCTCCTTAGGCGGAGATGCGGGTCGGGGAGGCGGAGATGCGGCACCGCCACGTAAGATGTGGCCCTGCGACTCCCACCAGCGGCACCCGAAGGCGCCTGACGGCTTGACGTGGCTTCGCGTTTCGACTTAAGCGCATGGAAGGGGTCGTCGTCCTCCAACTCTATCGCCATCTTAAAGGAGGAGTCGGCCCACGCTTCTTGGAATGCTTCTTGCGCAGCTTAATGGGCGACAAGCTGCTGCTCTTGCCTCCATAGGCGGAGATGCGGGTCGGGGAGGCGGAGATGCGGCACCGCAACGGGAAGATGTGGCCCTGCGACTCCCACCAGCGGCACCCGAAGGCGCCTGGCGACTTAACGTGGCTTCGCGTTTCGGCTTCGGCGCCTGGAAGGGTCGTCGTCCTCCAACTATATCGCCATCTTGAAGGAGGACTCGGCCCGCGCTTCTTGGAATGCTTCTTGCGCAGCTTAATGGGCGACAAGCTGCTCTAACCTCCCGTGCTCAACGCACCGTGCGGGCGCTTCGTCGCACTCGAAGGTTGAGGCTCACTCGGCGGCTTGGCAGTCTCCGAGGGACCAAGCCTGCTCGGGGGAGGGGCGGAGCTGCTCGAAGCTCCATCAAGAGATCTGCTGCAGCGCCGTTTTGGGAGCCATCTCCGCCGGACCCCGGTGGCTGTGGTTGAGATGCGGGCTTAGAGGACCCGCCAGCCTGACGCGGCGCCGCTACGACCTGGTAGTAGCGGTCGTCGACCAAGACGGTTGGGGGTAAAGAGCCGGCTCGGCAACCTTCCAGTATGAGGATTTTTATGACAAAAAGGGGATTTGATTGCCCATATGCTTTACAATACTATACAGATTGCAGGGCAGTAGGGCTAATGCCTGACATGTGCTGGCGGCAGCCGCAGATTGCTGCAGCGCTGCACCGCAGATGCTGCCTTTAGGCATGCTTTAATTGCCTAGATGGCTGCAAACCATTTCGTATGCGGGGTTGTATGGCATAGAAGGGATGTGAACACGCACCTGCTTGACGATACTATACAGATTGCAAGGCAGTAGGGCTAATGCCTGATATGTGCTGGCGGCAACCGCAGATTGCTGCAGCGCTGCACCGCAGATTGCTGCAGCGTTGCACCGCAGATGCTGCCTTTTAGGCATGCTTTAATTGCCTAGATGGCTGCAAACCATTTCGTATGCGGAGTTGTATGGCATAGAAGGGATGTGAACACGCACATGCTTGACGATACTATACAGATTGCAGGGCAGTAGGGCTAATACCTGATATTTGCTGGCGGCACGCCGCAGATTGCTGCAGCGCTGCACCGCAGATGCTGCCTTAAGGTTCATTTCATACCACGCTTCGCGTGCCGCCCTAGCCGCGTGCCGCCCTAATACTCGTACCGGAGCGCGCCACGTCGACCGGGCCGCGGGGGCCATTATGAAAATTCGCGCACGCCCCCGACACCAAGGCGGCACGCGTGTACGGGGCAATTTTTTTCAAAATGCCCCGTACACGCGTGCCGCCTTGCTACCCTGAATTTTGAGAGCGTCTTTATGTTCCGGGGCGAGATATATCATTTACCGCTGCCGGAGCGGGCAATTGCTCTCAACCCGCACTTGCTCGCTCCACCCTCAGGGTGTTCCCGTTCACCGTTTGCAAAGGACGGCGGGGAGGCGGCCAACCGTCCTCCCAGGATGCCTACGACGCGTTCAGACCGGGCCGCTGCGCGCGAGGTGAGGCGGTCACCCGCAATCCCGCGCGCTCGGGCATCTGGCGCAGCTGATCGCTCCTCAGTAGACCGTCTGGACGCCCGCTTAGGGCTCAGCCGAGACAGCCGTATGCATCGTATCGAGGAGGCAGACCATGAATTTGAGTGTGAGTCCGGAGGGCGCGATGGCGAGGACGAAGTTCAACACATCGATGGGCTGCGCGACTGCTACGTCACGGGCTGCAAAGTTGGGACGCTTTTCGACTCCACCCGGTCGCAGCACCGCTGTCGCGAGTGCCAGGGGCACTTTCACGCCCTTTGCGCATACTCCATCAACAACTCCGACGATCCGAACTATTGCGGCTGTCAGCAGGCGCCCCTTATCGGCGGGGTCCAGGCCCAGGAGCCAAACAGCGCGAAAGCAGGGAGGTGGAGAGGCGGGCTGCGGGCGCGGGGGACATATGCACCGCGTTTCCGCCGCTGCGCGTATGTATGAAATGCTGTTTTTTGCGGCGGCACGCGTGCGCTTATTCGCCCAATGCCACTGGCTACGTGGCAGCACGATATCGCGTATCGTTAGGGCGGCACACGGCTAGGGCGGCACGCGGACCGTGGTATGAAACGGACCTAAGGCATGCTTTAATTGCCTAGATGGCTGCAAACCATTTCGTATGCGGAGTTGTATGGCATAGAAGGGATGTGAACACGCACCTGCTTGACGATACTATATAGATTGCAAGGCAGTAGGGCTAATGCCTGATATGTGCTGGCGGCAACCGCAGATTGTTGCAGCGCTGCACCGCAGATTGCTGCAGCGTTGCACCGCAGATGCTGCCTTTAGGCATGCTTTGATTGCCTAGATAGCTGCAATCCATTTATTAGTATGCGGGGCTGCATGGCATAGAAGGGGTATGAACACGCACCTGCTTGACGATACTATACGGACTGCAAGGCAGTAGGGCTAATACTTGATATTTGCTGGCGGCACGCCGCAGAATGCTGCAGCGCTGCACCGCAGATGCTGCCTTTAGGCATGCTTTAATTGCCTGGATGGCTGCAATCCATTTATTAGTATGCGGGGCTGCATGGCATAGAAGGGATGTGAACACGCACCTGCTTGACGATACTATACGGACTGCAAGGCAGTAGGGCTAATGCCTGATATGTGCTGGCGGCAGCCGCAGATTGCTGCAGCGCTGCACCGCAGATGCTGCCTTTAGGCATGCTCTAATTGCCTAGATGGCTGCAAACCATTTATTAGTATGCGGGGCTGCATGGCATAGAAGGGATGTGAACACGCACCGGCTTGACGATACTATTCAGATTGCAAGGCAGTACGGCCAATACCTCAAATTTGCTGGCGGCACGCCGCAGATTGCTGCAGCCATTTGCCTAGACGGCTGCAAACCATTTCGTATGCGGGGCTGCATGGCATGAAAGGGATGTGAACATGCACCGGCTTGACGATACTATGCAGTTTGCAAGGCAGTAGGGCTAACACCTGATATGTGCTGGCGGCAGCCGCAGATTGTTGCAGCGCTGCACCGCAGATGCTGCCTTTAGGCATGTTTTAATCGCCTGGATGGCTGCAAACCATTTAGTATGCGGGGCTGCATGAATCACCAACATGCGCCGGCCGCGCCTGCGCCGGCCGCGGCGCGTTGGCGCCGCGCTGCCCCGGCCGCGGCGCGTTGGCGCCGCGATGCCCCGGCCGCGGCGCGGTGGCGCCCCGCTGCCCCGGCCGCGGCGCGTTGGCGCCGCGCTGCCCCGGCCGCGGCGCGTTGGCGCCGCGCTGCGCCCGCCGCGGCGCGTTGGCGCCCCGCTGCCCCGGCCGCGGCGCGTTGGCGCCGCGCTGCCCCGGCCGCGGCGAGTTGGCGCCCCGCTGCCCCGGCCGCGCTAGCAAAGGAAGTGCGGTTTGTGAAATCGACGGACATGAGTCGATTCAAGTCTTATCTGCGGTTGAGAATGATTTGTTGTGATCGTTGACTATGATTAATGAGGTATTGTCCAGGGAGCTATGGCAGCGAATTTCAAGCTGCATGAATCCCTTGTCACAGACCAGACACGAACCCACGTTGCTTGCCGAGGTGCTCCGAGAGATGCGCCCTTAAAGTCGCCGAATCTCTTTCGACGACCAACCACAAGGTGCGTCCGTTGGTGTCGGGGTTTCTTGGGTGCTTTGACGCGATGGAAAGTACACGACCCGCTGTCAACGGGCTGTCGTGGTAGTCCATTCGCGGGCGGGGCCCTTGCGTCAAGTAGGTGCTCGGAATCTGCTGCACACGATAGATTTCCGCCTTGGAGGCCGCCAGCATCAGCTATAGGAGCAAATTCAGGTGAGTGAACCAAGGCGACATTACAACGACAAAGGGCTCCTTGCACATGGCAGCGTTACAAGAGCTAGGGGAGACAGTGCACGGGTTTGTACGCGAGAGATGCGAGCGCTCATATGCCCCCACCGCGGAGATGCGGGTAATCCCACCCTCTACCGCCTTTAAATTCTCTCCACCCTCCGCATCTCTTGCTCGTCAGTCGTGCCAGCGGTGGCCTCAGCAGTGCCACCGCTGCTTTGACGTTCGGGAGGACGTACCCGTCGTCCCCAATGTGGGCCTCCGGGTTCCAGTGCCGCATCTCTTGCCGCCGTCATGGTTCTCGCCGTCTGGCATACACGAACCCACGTTGCTTGCCGAGGTGCTCCGAGAGATGCGCCCTTATAAAGTCGCCGAATCTCGTCCGACGACCAACCACAAGGCGCATGCGTTGGTGTCGGGGTTTCTTGGGTGCTTTGACGCGATGAGAAGTACACGACCCGCTGTCAACGGGCTGTGGAGGTAGTTCATTTGCGGGCGGGGCCCTTGCGTCAAGTAGGTGCTCGGAATCTGCACGCAACAGATTTCCGCCTTGTAGGCCGCCAGCAGCGGTAGGAGCAAATTCAGGTGAGTGAACCAAGGCGACGTGACAACGACAAAGGGCTCCTTGCACATGGCAGCGTTACAAGAGCTAGGGGAGACAGTACACGGGTTTGTACGCGAGAGATGCGAGCGCTCATATGCCCCCACCGCGGAGATGCGGGTAATCCCAACCTCTACCTTTAAATTCTCTCCACCCTCCGCATCTCTTGCTCGTCAGTCGTGCCAGCGGTGGCCTCAGCCACCGCTGCTTTGACGTCCGGGAGGACGTACCCGTCGTCCCCAATGTGGGCCTCCGGGTTCCAGTGCCGCATCTCTTGCCGCCGCCATGGTTCTCGCTGTCTCGCATACACGAACCCACGTTGCTTGCCGAGGTGCTCCGAGAGATGCGCCCTTAAAGTCGCCGAATCTCGTCCGACGACCAACTTCAAGGCGTCGACAATTGTCACATCTCGCCCCCTCCTGACGGCAGTGAGTGGCGCGCAGCAATTGAGAAAGATGATGAGAGAAGCCCCCCCCCCCCCCCCCCCCCCCGCCACGCCGTCGACTTTGGCAGGACCCGAGCCGCAGTCCGGGTCTGCCATGATAAGGGCTTTTGCCGGGCCATTTTAGCATGACGATATTCGCATCTGCCGGTGAGGTTCTTGGACATACTCGTTGCAAATCCCCCGCAGCTCGTTGTACACAAGCCGGTGGTCTTCAGAGGCCAAGAAGGCCCGCATGTTCACCGTGCTATCGTCCCTGCCCCTCCCTTGCAGTATGAGGTCATCGGGTACTGCGGATCGTGCACGAGGTGTTAGAGGTCGTTGGCAGACAAGGACGAAAACACGAAACGGGTTGGAAACGGGGCGGGTGTCACCACTCATGTCGAGATGCGCGACGGCGAGGTGCGCTTAACGCAGCCCACGGCGCCCTGATGAGAGATGCGAGCGAAGATGCGAGTCCGCGTACCGTTGGAGTCGCTCATGGGAGAGGGTCCAAGGGTGGCACACCTTGAGGCTTGGGGGGTCAGGCTGAGGCTCGCGGTGAGGCGAAGGCTGCGAATCTCCGGCCCCGGGCCATAGCGGTCCGCTTCCATGTTGCCCACCGCCCGGCTGCAGGGGCCTCATGGGCTGAGTCGTGGGTATTGGCGCCTGAGACGCCCTCCTGCCGGAACGCAAGTGCATCTGCGGAGAATCTTGCGCCATGGGGGTCACTAGCAGTGTGTCGAGAGCCCTGCTCGTTGGGTCAAAGCCAAGTGCAGCCGCAGATGTCCCCGCCACGCACAGGACTCTGCAAGCGGGCAGATGTGCGTTTTGCTCTGCCAGGACGGTCTGCCATGCTTTTGTGCACCGAGAAGCGTTAAGATGCCTCAAAGAATATACAAGCGCGAGGGAGCTTGCGAGGGGTAGATGAGTGGGAAGCACAGTGGCGGCGTAGCATTCGAGGCCAAAAAAAACGGTTAGCATGGAAGGGTAGCGACGCATCTCGTCTAAGGGCGGTGGACAGGCGTGTAGTACATAGTGCATGTTCATTTCACTGAATAGTACCTCGTACAGTGTTGGCAAGAAAAGGAATGTGTCGAAAGCCAGTTTCACAGTACATTCGTACAGTGTTAGGCGCAACTCAAATTTGCACCCCCCAAAAGGGGTACAATATTGAGTTAAGGGGGTTGCAATTTTGAGTCCAGAAATGTGCCCATTTTGACTCAATAATCGCCCTTTTTCCCTATACATGGTGCCCGGAAATGACGAGTTTTCAAATATCATTTTGGTCTATCATTTTGCCTCGGGAACCCCTGCCACCGCGTAGGGTGCGGTGCCGCGTGTAGGGCTCGACCGAACCCTAGCACACCCTAGAGTCTCTGTCCTAGAGTTGCGGGTGGTAGGGTCTCCATACCCTGACCCCCTGCCCTACCCACCTCGTGTGGGTACTACGTATATATTGCCCAGTAATGCTCCACTTGGACATGTGGCACTAGGAGGAATTGAACCGTGGTCTCTTGGCTAAAAGCCCGGCGTTTCAACCAAATTCCTCCGCAGCGCGGGATATACAAAACATCTTGTAAATAATTCTCACTTTTCACCACCACCAACTCTAGAGCCGGCCATCTCGCCACAGTTGGTGCTACGACCTACTTCGATCACGGAACTCTTTCGCTGCCCAACGATCTCACCGACGACCACACTACTACACTTGCTCGTGACGTGAACGACATCTTTCGCTAGTATCACTTGCTTTTACTATGTCGTCGACCGAACTCGTCAATTACCGTTGCCGGCGGGCGGAAGGGCTGCCCGATTTGCAGCTTGATACTTTTTCAAAACACCAACTCGTCACACACAAACCTTACCATACCACCGAAATTCACAACTCGACTCGTGTAGGCTTGTCTGCAACTTGTACAAGTTTTAAGCAGGAGGCTTTAGTAGAGATGGGGAAAGTAGGGTTTGCAGCAAAGGTAATTGTTACAGTTTACCGGGGAGTACACGGCTTTGTATTGATATTATTGGCTTGGCCACCGGTTGCAAGCATGCGCTAGGCTTGGAGATGCAATCTGGTCTTGAAGCCATCGGGGTTTGCTGCGGACAGCCTCGGGCATTGATACATGCCTACGGGCGTACTGTGGTCGTATGCCCGTATGACGTGTAACATGTGCAAGTGGCGTATAGGAAATGAGCAATTGAGCGGTACGGGTATGAGTATATATAGATATATGAAGTAACTCGACAGTTGAATCGGCGATGCGTCGATTTTTTAGAAAATTTTAAAAGAACGGGTTCTATATCACTGGCCCACAGTTCCATGAATTCCATTGCCAGCGCTTTGAAGTACCAGCAGCGAGCGTTTGCATTGCCAGCGCTTTGAAGTACCAAAGTTTTTTTCCATTACCGGCAGCGAGTAGCGAGTACCAGTACCAGTACCAGCAGTTTTGGGGGTACACATGCAGACAACGTACTTGGCGGGGTCGCGGCCGCGTGTGCGGCACGTGATGGTGCTCTTGCGCCTGCGTCGCGTCGCTCGTCGGCATGTGTTGCTATGACCCGGGTCATTGGCTGCAAGCGTCCTCGCCGCAGCTGATAGCCTACCCCGGGGCGGGGGTTCCTTAAGTTCCTGGCAGCTAAGTGACTTCGTGGTTCCCTTGGCTCTTTCTTGGTTCTTGGCTAACCGTCCTCCTGCTCGACCTTGGTTTCGGGCTTATGTCTCTCTTCTGCTGGCAACCTTTCATAGTTGCTGTTAGTTCTGTTGTAGTGCGCTTTTGTGAAAGCCCTGATGTAATTAAAATAGCAGTTCTGGGGAACTGCCTTTTTGTAATTCAAACCAGTACCAGCACCAGTACTTTTTTTTCGCCCCCGGGACAGGACTGGCACCAGTGAAACCCTTGCAGCGTCTCTACGACGGCCGTTTAGGCAGCAATCCAGTTACGGAAAGCCCTGGGTAGGCGACACTCCGTTATAGTCATCAAGCAAACTGCCGAAGCATTCCGCAAGACTAATTGAAGGCTAGTGACGGAATTTCCAACACTGTTGGATCACCATCTAAAACACTGCCATCAAAATACCCAGCAGTACCAGCACTATTGCCAACAGCGAGTAGCGAGTACCAGTAAGGATTACCAGCAGCGAGCGTTCGCATTGCCAGCGCTTTGAAGTAGTCGCTACCATAGTTCGTTTTCCCGTTACTAGCGGCGAGTAGCGAGTACCAGTACCCATACCTCCCAACCGTGAGATCGTAATCGGACGGCTGTGTAATTAAGGACCGTGGGCGGGCGGGTGGGCGGGTGGGTGGGTGGATTATAGTACTTAGTAGTACCTACCAGTAGATAACGCTTTAGTCATGCACCTATATGCCCGATCCGCTGCACTATACGGGTACCCGTACGGCAATAAAGCTCACCGCCGAAAAATCGACGCTTCGCTGGATGAATATGCAGGTGTTTACGAGTTTCGGTATACGAGTATGATGAGCCTACCTGGATATAATGCAATTGTGGCCTCCGGCGCCGCAGGCGCGGACGGAGGCCACGCCGAGCGGAGCGATGCCCTCTTGAAGGGGGGGCGGTCTTGGGAAATAGCACTATAAAATGCGTTTTTCCCCTGAAGAGGATGTGCTTTTCTGGGGATTTTTCTACAAGCAGTGATGCAAGATACAAGGCCAGAGTTTGGCATGAAAGTGTACATCTTTTACAACAAGAAGGCCGCACATATGGGATAACTTGTGTTATGATGTTGTCACTACGGCATGAAAGATAACTTTGATCTCTCCAGATATATGTGGCATGTTGAAGTGCAACATGGCCTACTTGCCGTACTTGCCCAAGTCCAGGCCCGCCCGTCTTCCGTTGCCATGCATATCTACAAAGCCACACATGCCTCTTGTAAGTACTCGTAGCAATACTTGGTGAAACATTGCTCTATTCGTAGCGTTTGGCGAATTGAGTAGATTGGAGAATGTAATCTGTTACAATGTGCCGGTGGCATTGCATATCTATCATTTAGCGGTTTAACTCCGTACCACGGACAGACAGCGACTACCCTGATAATTGAGGAGTCGTAGCGCGTATTGTAAAGCCGGTCTGTCATAGTAGCGATTTACAGTATGATTTTACGAGTACAAGTACATGTACTTGACCATAATATCGGCGTCGCAGTTTTTGTGGTGGTACTAGGGTAATCGCTAGGCGTAACCTGACACCTTCCGCAACACCCTCGTTTTCATAGCCGTTCAGCACACATGTGTGGTATATGTGCATCCATGGGGAAATGTGAGGAGATCCAAGAATGAATTTGGCATTTGTTATGACATGCTTATGTATTTCAGCGCCAAAATCTGCCACTTTAGCAGCTGAGTTATGCACGGCCCGAGCCCAATGCCATATTTGGCAAGGAGGTATGCAACAAAAATGGCCTATACTTCACCGCAATCCTTTGTCAATAGCCCTACGGCCTGACCAATGCGGGAGCCTTCCGTGACTTTGTCTGCAGTGAGGGTGAACTCCCTTGGTCGCTTTTCAGTGGATCAATGGCATGCATGAAGGATTGAATTCGTTTCATCATCACAAAATACATAGCTTCGACAATATATGGAATAACTTTCCTGCCATGATTCATCCAATCAGCCCTACCGCCACATAGGTGAAAGTCCACCACTTTGCGCTCAAACGCCGAGTAGCTACCAACCTCCCGTATGGTTTGCAAGCACAAGGTTTTCACCTATCCGCGTTGTCCGCCCGCCCTCTCATCATCTCGCTAAGATGCTTATGGACATGCACGCCTATGCCCCTTTGAGCGCAGGTTGTGAACACAGTTTTTCTTCAACCTACTAAGCTGACCACTGAGCTTTCAGGTTCTAGCCTTTCCATCGAAACTGGTAACAAACGTTCAAAATAAATGTTAGGTGCGTCAAAAGTTTCATCGTTGCGGTGTTAAGCAATGTTGGCCTCAAAACCCTTGTTTTCAGGGGACAAGACACGCGCCACAAAATAATCTAAGTGCCGACGTCTTGCCCCCAGGCTTTCACGGATGGGTCAACGTGATGATCACGGATACAACTTGGTACAGATGTTGATCACGGATATAACTTGGTACTGTATTACCATTAAAGCTAGCATGCAGCAAAACATGGATGATAATAAAAGCGATGCAAGAGTTAAGTCTACTAGACAAGCTCCGAAACCATCATGTTTGTCATGCAGCCAAAAGGCATGAAGTGAGGACATGAATAATATGCAGATGATTGCTCGAAAACCAATTGCGGTGACACATTGTTACACATGTATTCATGACCGGCTCTCAATTGGAAAATAGGCGCGGCCGCCCAAGTGCC
>VCJN01001652.1:0-32524 GCA_006384855.1 Tetraselmis striata | reverse complement strand
AATAATAGTTAAATCTTATTTTGCCCCATCGCATTGTTATTCTGTTACCCCTTTGTATTGTATTCTGATAAGCGCGGTCTATTCCATGACGTTTCCTTCTTGAAGCCCCCGGGAGGGGAGGGGGGGGGGGGGGGTTACTTGATAGCGGCTATTACATGTGTTGATGGTAATAGCCATCAACCATCAACACAAGAAAAGATGATACGCACACACTTATACCTACAGCCAGCCACTTTCCACACCCGCACATGCATATATTCACATGTGCCGCAGCTCTTGGCTGGTGAGAACATGTTGGCACTCATGCGCAGGGCTTCTGATGGGAGAACATGGCTTTTAATTTGCCATGGTTTCTGTGCCATGTTTTCTGTGCGGGCCACACCAGGAAGGAGTGCCTCGGCGCCACGTGCATGCTGTCCACCTTGATCTCCCCGCTCTCCCGCGTTGGCTGCCCTGGCTTGGCCGCCACGGCGAGGCTCAGCGTCTGGCCGCTTCCCTGGAGCTCCGCCAGGCGCTGCATGCTGGTTTGGACCGAGCCGATGAGGTCGTGCCCGCCGTCGCGCTCCCAGTCGAACACCTGCAGCCACCCAGGCAGTCGCAATGGCATCAGAGCTGCGCAGGCATGCGGTGTCCAGCCATCATGACGCAAGAAAAAACGCCCATTTGTAAACCAATGGAGGGCACCCCCCCCCCCCCCCCCCCTCCCCAACATACACACACAGTTGATCTATACAACCAAAGTATGCAGACCATGATGAGAGCATTCCTTCCTCTCTCTGCTCGCCGTAGCACCCACATGACATGCCGTAGCGTGCAACGCATGCGTGAGCCACCCACTCACAAGTGCGTTTACCCGCATGGTGGGCGGCGCAGCGAGCAAGCCCGTTGACTCGGTAGCACCTTGTATGCGAATGTCCGCGATAAACCGCTCATCCACTGACCCGTTTACAGACGTAGCGAGTGTGAGACGCTGCAACCACAGCCGCCAGCTACCCCTGTCCCTTTCGCCCAACATAGTCCCGTGCTCATCGCCACGGAGTGCCACCTTTGGAGGCCGACTCGCCCAGCAGAACCACACAGCATGCTTCACGCCAGCCCTGATAGCACTGTCCCTGTCGCCCAACGGCGCATGGAGCACGCCGCGCCGCGGCAGGATGCGCGCCCCACGCCATCGTGCGCGGACACTGCCTGAGCCCGCGGGATGGAGCGAGGGACGGGCACGGCGGCGGCATCCCTTGGCCTGATGGCGGCCCGTGACATTCTCCGCCTGCGTCCTGTCCTGCCTGATATGCTGTGAGCGCGATGCGTTCACCTGCCCGGCCCGCCAGCTGAGAAGAGTTTCCCTAGCTGGCGTGCGGTTGCATACTTGCCCCCCCCCCCCCGCCCCCCCCGGGCCACCGTCGCCGCCGCACCTCCAGCAGCAGCGCGCGCTCGTACTCTGAGTTGCACAGCTGCGCCGCCGAGATCTTGAGCGGCCGCCAGGTGGGGTCCAGGTTGTTCTTGATGACCTGTAGGCACCAGGCGCCTCAGCGCCCAGAGGCCGCCCGCCCCCCAGGCAGCCAGCAGGCGTCAAGGGTTGCCCCAGCCCCGCCCTATCCCCCTCCCCTGCTCGCAGCGCACCCCCACCTCGGTCTTGAACACCGGCTGCCAGCTACCGTCCCCCGCGCGCCGCGAGATGCGCAGAAACGGGTCCGACTTGCCAACCTGTACGCGACCAAGGGGGGAAGGTGCTCTATAATCAGCAAATCAGGTTTTTCCAAGCGGCATGCAAGCAGGGCGCAGGGTTAGGGGCAGGTGGGGGTATGGAGAAAGCGCTGTGTGTGTGTGTGGGGGGGGCGGGGGGGGTGTTGGGTATGGGGGGCAGCGAGGGGGGGCTCGCCGTGTCCTTGTTGTCCAGGTTGACGGCGGAGAACTGCAGGGTAATGTCCTCCACCGTCTCCGTGGAAGCCTGCTCCACCCGCACCGTCCCCTACAGCACCGCCGGGCGGGGGTCAGGGCCCCCCTCCGCCCTCCCCGGAATTGCCACCCCGCCGTGCCCTCTTCCCAGCCCAAGGCCGCCCAGCGCCGCACATTCCCGCGGACTTGCGCGGCGTCGCTGCCCGCGAGGCCCCTCTCCAGCGGCAACGTCAGCTTGGAGCCTTGCGAGGCGACGACCTCGGCAAGGTCGAACGCCAGCTCGCCCAGGAAGTCCTGCAAGAAATATGGGTGATGGAGAGCACGATTGGGGAATTGATGAATGAGTGAGGGGGGGCATTCATTGTGATGATGAATTTGAGGAGGGGGGGGGGGGGGGGGGCATAGGGTGAAAGCGACGTCGAGAGAGTAAGCGATAAAGGGAGGGTCTGCAAGCCAGGAAAATGGGAAGGCAAGCCAGGGAAGGGAAAGCAGGGAGGAGGACCTGCTTGGAGAGGTCGAGCGCGTGGGAGGCGGTGCGCTTCGTGTCCGAGTCGTAGTACACGACGCGCATCGGCTGCAGCTTGTCGAAGACGAACTTCACCGTTGCGGACGTGACGAAGTCGGGGCCTGCCGAGGCGGGCGGCCATCCGGACGTGGTGCGGATCAGCGCAGTGGGGACAGTTCTCGAGGCGTGAGCGGGTGAGGTCGGGCAGGGGCAGACGGTGGGTGGCGCGGCGCTATACTGTCGGTGTTTTTGATTATCTCCGTGCGGCCCGCCTCCCGCCAGCCGCCGCCGCCCGCGTCGTCGTAGTAGTAGACAACCGCCAATGGGTCGGACTCGGACATGATGTCCTTCCGCAGCAGCCGATTGGCGCTCACGAACACCTGAACCTGCGTGCCCCGCCAGCCCAGGGCGGCGGTCAGGGGCTGCCCCTACAGTGGCGTGCCGCTGGCGTGCGTGCGTGCGTGCCATCGGCGAGGGCGCATGCCGCCGCTGTCGTACACAGTTAGTGTCGTGCTGACGACTCTCTCGGATGGTCTACGATAGGACGGCATAACTAGATCATGTAATCATAACTAGATATATCCCTAGCAGGGATATCAGGACGGCATATTAATTAATACGAATTAACTGGACTGATTTAAGTCTGTTTAGCGCTGTTCAGAGAATATATATAGAGCGCTATATAGAGGGTACATGGTCCGTATTACAGTCTACATATATGGGGCAAGATACGAGTATGTATATTAATATTAATTAATAGAAGGTTAGATACGGAGCACGACAAGAGCAAGAAACGGTGCGTACGGCAGGACGCGTGTTACCCATCCCCTCAGCCCCCAACAGCGCTCTCACCCAGGTTGCGGCCTCCGCGGGGACATCGCCCTGCAGCAACGCCATCGCCGCATCCGCCTCCTTCTTCTGGATCCGGTCCGTCGACTCCGCCTGCACCTGGCCGCCTGCGGCCGGTGCGGGTCCAGCGCGCTCCACCGGCTCTCCGCCTGTGGAGGAGAAGCACTGTCCCATAGGGCCGCGCCGCGCCCCCCTCCGCTTGCCTGCACCACCTCGTCGAGACTTCGACACAGGTCCGGCTGCCTTCCCCCCGCACCCGAGTTAGAGTGAAACTGGGCGTTTGAAACTTTTGGGTTCTTCCAGCCAAGAGACAGGGACAGGTACGCAACTAGTTCAGGGGTTCTGTTACTCGCAGCGCGGCCGAACGCATCAGCACTTCACGCTTCACGAGCAGCAGCAACGCAGACCTGCCCTGTTGTCGCTGCTGGAGACCTGGTTCTACGACCGCGAATATTCCGGCGTGGATCTTTTCTAGATTATTACTGATGGTCAGATATGCGGCCTGAAATGCCGTATATATACATCATATATGAAATATAAATAGTTTTGCGCGTGTAGATAGCGACAATATTGCATATTTAATACCTACACATACGGACTGGGGAAGTGAGGATTATGTACGGCAGTAAGGCCGTCACAACTGTGGTGATTTGTTGTTGAGAGTGCCCCCCCTCCCCTTTTTTGGGCGCCTTTTTTTTCCCTCCTGCTGCACCAACAGGTAGGTACTACAAAGTATTGTCAAAAGCACCACCACAAATTAAAGATGCAATTGCCTTGGGCGATTATATCATTGTTGGTGATGCCATGCAAGCACACATTGGCCGCCCGGCAAGCTATTGCCTTGCTTGGGCACCACATGATTATGATTATTAAGAGAGGACAATCACGAAGTAAGACCACATGATTACAATGTGGACGAAGTGTTAGCCCGTTGCCCTCCCGGCCGCAGCCTACCATAATATGCATGTGTAATGGACGGTCGGTGGATGCATGCTACTCTGTCACTCCCGCAGATGATCTCTCACGCTGCGCCTGGTTGTGTTGCGCCTGATGGGTGCCCTCGTCATGCGCCGCGCAAGCTCGCATGTTGGCTGTTGTTGAGATGTTGTTGAGTGTTGTTGAGCTGCTTCCCTCCACGCGCATGGCCGCCTTGCTTTGCTTCGCATATGCCTTTATGCTCCGACATATTGTCGCGCACTACCCGTACGAGCGGCTTGGCTCCCTTGTATGTGCACACGGTGTGGACAGGCAATACAATTCGCCATGATATGTGCCTGCGCAATAAGCACACATGGAGGCTCGTCTTGAGCCAGTAAGGTCCTTGTAGATCGCCATCGCGGCGGCCTTCGAGTTGATGAATCTGGAGTTCACAACCTTGGCAAGGAAGTCTCGCGAGTGTTGTCAGTACATGTCGATGTTGTCAATGGCCCTCTTGCGCAGGGCGAACGACGCCTTTGCGTCGCGCATGTCTAGGTCGCGTAGTAAATTCTCCATATAAGGGTCACCACCAGCAGGCCGGCAGCGCTGCCGCCCCGCCTCCAGTGAAATACCTTAAAGGGCGTCTGCATACCCGTCTCTACCTCCTCTATGAAGTTGCGTCTGCAAAGCAGGACCGGCACACATGCAGACGACGTCATGAGAACGAGCCGTGGGTGATACTAGCAGCAACAACTAACAAGATAGGGTTTTGGCACGCACCGGGCGGAGGATTGAGGCGTAATGTGTAGTGCAACACGTCTAAGACGGTGTACTTGCCCAATGCGCATAAATCGCGGTTATCTGTCCCCGGGGGCCATGTAGCTTAGAGTGCCACGATATCGATTCAACCACGGTTATGTGGTGCGAGTTCTCCAACTTTGGACCGGGTTTGCGAGCATGTTGCGTGCATGTTGGCGAGCGGTTTGGTTGACGACGAGGCGCCTATCGTATGCCGACATCGCAGTTTCGAGGGCGCTGAAGTAAGCGAACACGATGGGCAACTTGCCCTTCGTCGTCAAGTTGCCGTTGCCGCGGAGCAACTTGTGTAGGCTATTCGCAGCTCTACCGGGACCCGGCTCGTCTGCGTGCTTGCCCATTTCAAATTTGCCGAGAACCGTGCTAGACTATCGTCGGGGAAGGAGGGGGGGGGGGGGGGTTCTACGGCTGAGCCCATACCCCGCCGTTCTTTCTGTTGTTCTCAAATGAGCTGCAAGGGAACGCGAGCTACGCATGGTGCACTAAGTCACGTCCCACATTGTTCGCTGTATCGACGATCCACCACACTTGCATATAGACCCAAGCTAGACTTATTTTACTACCATATCGTTAAGTGTCTCTTCTTCCTCCGTCGATAGACTATCGGGGTCAATTGTAAGTACTCGTGGCAGTACTTAGTGAAACATGGCTCTTACTCGTAGCGTTTGGCGAATTGAGTTGGTTGCAGAATGTAATCTCTTACAAGTTGCTGGTGGCATTCGACATTTATCCTATAGCGGTCCGACTCGGCACCGCGGACAGGCAGCTAGTATCATGATGATTAAGGAGTTGTAGCGCGTACTGGATGTTACAAGGAATATTACTGGCGTCTGGTTGTGGAAGTGCCAGTAAATAATACGCGTGCTGAAATATCAGTACGGCAGTACATGCGCGTGCTGAATACTTGGCCATAATCTCGGCGTCACTGGTTTATGGTGGTATTAGGGTAGTCGCTAGGCGCAACCCTAACATTCCCACCCCTCTGATAAATGACGAACTGGTAAGTGTCTGTTCGCATCGCTGAAGGCCTGGCGCAGATGTCGGTTGGCGGTGGAAGCGTGATATAGCAGTGTCTCAGCAACATTACGTGTCAACGCTCCGGGATGGACTCTGGAAAACGCGACGGGTGGCGCGCTCGCAGGTTGGCGTATTCCTTTGAGCGTAGCGTGTCTTGCAGATGTCGGCTCGTCCTCGCGAAATCGTGTAGCGCCTCGACACGTCGCAGCGCGCTGTATGTATGGCTCCCAGTTGTCATGATTTGAGTCGTAGTTCAGTCAACGCACCAGAAAGACGAGGCAGAGTCCTCGCTTGAACAGATCCTCGCGGCGCTCGATAGAGAAATCGAGCACGCGTTCAACGACGAACTCGTCGACAGGGGGCTCCACACTGGACGGTATTGTATCGGGCTGTGCATCTGAGTTGACGCACTGGCGCAGTCGACTGATGTGAAACACATTGTGGCAGTCGAACGTTAGTTGTTGGCAGGCGCAAACGATACGTACGCCTGGCTGGAGATCTTGGCTGTGACCGGGCAGAGGCCAATGTAGCGCTGTCGGAACTTGCGCGCCGGCTGGTTGCGTATGAGCAAGTGCTCCGTTGAGAGCCAGACTTTGTCTCCTTCTGCGAACTCAACAGGGCTGGTTTTGCGGTCGGCATAGACCTTTTGATATTCATCAGCAAGCTCCAGTTGCTCAGTAATCAACATGTGAATATCTTGAATATTTGCAACTGTGTTGCGTGCATCTTGGTTGGCAGTAGCAATCAGATCAGGTGGTGTCAGTGGCATCATGCCATAAATTGCCTCAAAAGGGGCATAATGTGTTGCTGAATGGACTGAATTGTTGTTAGAAAATTCAGCAAGAGCCAAATGACTTAACCAAGAGTCATGTTGCTTGTGAACAAACGCACGTAATACTTGCTCAATAGTTCTGTGGGTGCGTTCAGTTTGACCGTCAGTTTGCGGGTGATAAGCGCTGGAAATATTTAGCTTAGTTTGCAGAGCTGTAAACAATGGTTTCCAGAATACTGAAGTGAACCTGGGATCTCTGTCAGAGATGATACATCTGCTGAGACCATGGTGTCTGTAAATATTGTCCAAATATAATCTGGCCAGCTGTGTCGCATCAATCTTAATATTGCATGGCACAAAATGTGACTGTTTGGTGACTGTATCAACAAACGTAGCAATAGCATCATAGCCATCCACCTCAGGTAAGTTGGTTATAAAATCCATTGAGATTATCTCCCAAGGCTTGGTTGCCTTTGGCAAGGGACATAAAGAACCATGAGGCTTGGTGGTAGCTGCTTTGATTCTAACGCAAGTATCACAGTGTTTGCAGTAATGCTTGACAAAGGTATTCATGCGTGGCCACCAAAACATACGCAGTATGTTGGCAAGAGTGCGGGTATGGTTGGGGTGTCCATTACCAACATGATACTCCTCAATGATGAGTTTTCTCAGTTCAGAATCATTGGGTATACAGACCTTATCTGCCATGTAGTAGAGACCATCAGTCTCATCTTGTCGCACACCGTTGGGGGCGCGTCCATGACCGTAGGCAACATCAGTGATGTAGGCAGCTTTGATCTTGTTTATTAGCTTGCTGTCAATCTGCAAGGCGGACATTGCTGACAAATAGTCCTGCAATAGTCCTGCAATAGGTCAGCTTCGACCAGCTGGTTTTCATATTCAGTCAATGCATAATGCAAGTCAGGGCGGCGAGAGAGAGCATCAGCCTCATTGTCAGCGCCTTTGCGATATAATATCTGCAACACAGGTTCATTAGTCTGTGGGTTGACTGCCATGTATGGTGAAATTTCATGTAACCATAGGGCATGGCGTCTGCCTAGTCCTTCCTGTGTAGGCAAATGCCTCAATGTGGCATGGTCAGTTATAGCTGTAATACGGCGACTGCCTTCCAAGTAGCAGCGCCATTCTTTCAGAGCACATACCACACCCAAGAGTTCTTGGTCATAGGTGGGATAATTTGTTTGTGCAGCCTGCAATGTCTTTGCACATATAATAGCTGCAGGGGTGTAAGTGGCCATCAGCAGTAGCCTGGAGCAGAACTGCACCTAAGGCATATTTGCTGGCGTCAGTAGCCACTACAAACTCAGCATCTTTGCCGGTGACAGGGCTTGCCAGCACTGGGGACTGGCACAAGGCTTGCTTCAGTTTTACAAATGCAGCTTGGCATTCAACTGTCCAATAAAATATTTTATCCTTTCTTGTGAGGGCATATAACGGTGCTGCAATAGCAGAATAATTGCGCTCATAGCGTCGGTAAAAATTGCAGAAACCAAGATATTGTTGGACATTCTGAACGTTCTTAGGCCTGGGCCAATCCTGAACAGCCTTGATTTTATTAGGCGAGGGTCTTAGGCCAGCGTGTGATACCATATGTCCAAGGTATTCTAGTTCATTCTTGGCAAACCAACATTTCTGTAATCGTAGTCTAATGTCATTATATTAGACTCGAGCATAGTAAGAGCTGTGTCCAAATGTTGCAAATGTTCCTCAAGCGAGTTGCTAAAAATCAAGACATCATCCAGGTATACAAGTATAAAGGTATGCTTGTGTGGCTGGAGTATAGATGTCATAAGGCGTTGAAAAGAGGAGGGAGCACTGATGAGTCCAAATGGCATTACTAGCCACTGACTCGAATTGGCCATAGACAGTTCGGAACGCTGTCTTAGGAACATCAGGTGGATTAATCCGGAGTTGGTGATAACCTAAGGCGAGATCAAGAGCTGAATAGACAATAGCACCAAATAGCATATCAAGTAATGCATCAGCAGGTGGAACAGGGAACTCAACCTTTTTGGTGTACTTATTCAGTTGACGGTAGTCAATGCACATGCGCAGACCGCCATTGGCCTTGTGGGCGAAGAGAACATAAGCTTCTTATGAGAGAAGGACTCCTGTATAAACTGTTTCTCAAGAAAAGAATTCAGTTGTGTTCTTAGTTCCTCTAATTTTGCAGGTGATAATCTGTATATTTTTCCTGCAGGAACTTGAGCATCAGGAACAAGAGGGATCTCGTGATCAAGACCAGGGCGTATGTAATTGTGGAAGGTTGTCAAGCGGAGAGCATATTGGTTTATGCTTTCGCAATAAGTCTCTGATCTGAGCGGTATAAGCTGCAGACTGGTCAGTGTCAATTGTATTTATCTCATCATCAATATCGAGCTCATCACTCTCTTTGGTGGCATTGTATTGTTTAACAATGGCGCAGAAATAAACGGTGTCAGGGTCATGCTTGGCAATTTCTCTGGCCATGGCATTAGCATGAACCATTCTGACATTAGCATGGCGGGGCTCTGTTTGGCATTGGACTTTTAGTCCTGTGGAAAATGTCATCAGACCAGATTCCCAATCAACATGTGGGTTGTGTTGTTTCAGGAATTGCATCCATAAAACCATTTTGAAATTATGTTGTAACGGTGTGACTGTGAAGTCAATGGGTATTGTGTAATTGTTGATATTTAATTCAAGGGTGATTTTTTGTGAGGCGAGAACCATTCTACCATCAGCAAGAATAACTCTTACTTTGTTTTGAAGTGGTGTAGTTGGTATTTTATTTCTTTGACATACTTGGTGCTGGCAAAGTTCAAAGTAGCACCGCTGTCAACCAGTACGGAAGGTGTTATATTAAATTCAGCACATGTTGGGTGTAACAGCAATAAGTCATGATCAGACTTGCTGGTAACAAAACATTTCTCTGTCATCATACGTGACTGGTGGGACTTTGTGGCTTTTGGTTTATATTCCTTACCTTGCTGTTCAGCCAGCATGGTTTTGAGTTCCTCAGTGGTAACGACGTCATTAATTGCCTGGGCTGAACGTTCCTCAACAGTGTAGTCAGCCAAGTAGACATCAACATACCACTCAGTGGGTCCCATAGGTTCAGTATCAGTCGCTGAACTGGGTGTGTGAAACAGATATGTTCCAGGCGGGTAGCTATGAATTTTCTTATATTTTGAAAGCAGTGGTTTCCAGGATTGTCCTAATTGTGAGGACCATCTGGGCATAACAATAATACCTCTTGTGTCAAAAGGTGACTCTTGTCTTTGCATCTCAAAATGCTGCAAGATAGGCAGGGCTGTGTCATCATACACTGGATTGATGAACACAGTTTTACCTTTGATATTTTGTTGCAGAAATGGTTTTTCAGCACTGCAATAATCTGAACAGACAGCATAATATGCTGAGGCACAGGCATCAAAAGTGACTGGACCATAGGCATAATTCAGTCTCTTGAATTCTGCTTGGTCAAACACAACAGAGTCAGTTGGACATGCATTTGGTTTTGCATATTTGTCAATTTCAGTGTCATTCTTTTGATTACTGTTTTTGGTACGCATTCTGCGCACTCGAGATCTCTTTTGCATGATAGTCAGTTTGGCATGCAGTTTAGCATGCATCTTTTTGTCTTTGACATTTTTGTCGACATTTTCTCTGCACCCTGTCTCGTCCTCGATGTCGGCAACGAGGTGTGAATGTTGGGCAAGGATGAGGCCTAGAGGCCTGCTATACATACGATTGTCGGCGTCGGCAGTGGTCGTCGGACCATGCCAGCCTATAGCAGCACACTCAATACTGCAAAGAGCGTCAGCGTGGATAGTCGAACAGAAGGAATATTGTCAGCCTTGTCACGGTATAGCATTAGATATGATACACATATACTGGAAAGTACCGAGCATACATGTACATATGATAATAATAGTAATACTAGATGACAATCATCAACCTATGGTATTATTCCCGAGGTACGCAAAGGTAGTACGAGTACTCGTGCGCGCAGCACGCACGCAGTCGCACGAGTACCCGTAGTTGTAAAGTAATTAAAATTCGCCTGGGGACATCGGCCGAACTTGACCTCTTGCGCCAACGGCAGTCGTAGGTCTGGCATAGCCCATGGACCATTGCCTCATTCGAACCCCGAAGGGCTATGCATCAACTGGGTAAACCCGGGACACGGGCGCAGAGGATACTGCCGACCAGGATTCGATCCCGAGACCTCTCTCACACGAGACGACAGCTCAACCGAGCGGACAAGGAATGTACCTTGTACCCGTTGTACCCGTAGAATGTTCATACACCATCCTAGTACGGTACTATTGGTACCCGTACGGTATTATATGCCAAAGACAGCTCAGGCCAAGGTGCACAATCGTCACAACACTTACCCGTGCTACCGCGGCGAATAAGTTGTGTAGTTGCGCACGTTGCATGCGCGCCACGTTATTGATGTAGCGTGTCGCATGCGAACACGTGCATTGCACGCCATGCATGCGGGAGGAAACACCAACTGCTGGTAGTAAACTTTTCAAAGGGAGGGGGCTGAGGGGTTTGTTTGGTTTGCCGAGCTCGATCTTGCTGGGGCACGACGCAGGAGGGGGCCGGCCGGCACGAGAGGCGGACGAGTGGTGGTCATGAAGCCGGGGCCGGGCACCGGGCCTGGAGAGGGAGCCGATGACTACGGGCCACTTGGACCGACGCCATCTATCGCGCACGCTAAGGCGGCCGGGCAGGAAGAGGTACGGGGAGGGCGGAAAGATAACCACCTCGGACGCCATTTCCGAGCAGAGGCGCTCGTGCCAGCTCCGCTCGGGCCAATAGGGCACGATGACGATGGCCGCCGCGCCGGAGGTGTGGAGTTTGATGACGAGATAGTCGATGAGGGCCCAAAGGGGGTGCACCGATCGTGTTCGCGACGCGTCACGCGCCGTCGGAAAGGCGTAGGCTGCCATGAGCGTCACCTGTGGGCTCGCTATGTCGCGCTGTTGAAGTACTTCCGTTGAACCGAAGTACTTCATCGGAAGTACTGTCGGTAGCCTTACTCCATCAGGAGTCGCGCTAGCGCGGGAGTTCTTTGCATAGCGCGGGAGCCGCCCGTTCTCCATGGTAGCGATGCGGTCGATGGTGTGACGACCCTAGATATCGTTGAAGTGGCGTAGGCTGAACGCCTAGTCGTCGTAGTCGATCTGACTCGCGGCTGAGGCGGTCAACCCAGATGTTCGCTGTGGTCTCGATGCAGCGGGCGCGGCGGATGGAGATGTCGTTGGTGTTGAGGATGAACCACACATTCCGTAGCTCGGTAGTCATGAGAAGACGGGAGCGGGAGGCGAGGTTGGCGACGATGTGGACCATCACCCCTATGTTGTGGAGCAGCATCTCTCGATCTCGGATGGAAGGATAGCACAGCGTATTGGCCGGACAACCTTGACCCCTTTGTAGGTGATGTGCAGCTCGCGGTCGCCAGAAGCCGCACGCCTCGGTGGTCTCGTTGAGGACGGCGCCGCACCCGTAGTAGTCGGAGCTTATGTCGACATGCATGTAGACGCTCTCGACATGCTTGTACATGCAGCGGCCGTTGCTGTGGCGGCCATGGACCGCGGCCCACCACTCGAGGTCGTGTCGGAGCTGCTCGTGCGTCGTCATCTTGACGCGCCCGCTCCACGAGTCCTTCGTGCGGAGCACGTCGTGAAGCTCGCAAATGTAGAACCGAGCCGGCTTGATGGCGAGGAACATGAACATGGTGCGACCTACATGGGACGCGAGCTCTCGCACATGCAGCCATCGCTTATCGCACTTAGCACGGCGGACGATGATACCGAGGGATGTTGCAGCGAGCGAATCGGCTTTCCGTTGAGTGGGGGGGGGGGGGGGGGGGGGGGGGGATCGTACCGCCCGTATGCATGTCGAACTCAAGACAGAGGTGCTCCAGCCATTGTACCGGCTCGCATTAGCCCTTGCCGGGGTGTCGGCTGAAGCCTAGCTTCCGTGGCAGGGATGTGATGCGGCCGCGCACGGAGTAGGACGGCGCTCGACTTCACGCGAAGAACGAACATGGAGTTGTCTATGTAGGGAAGCATGCGGCAGCCGCGGAAGTTGCTGCGTAGCATATGGCGGCGTCTCATGCTGATGAGCTTGGGCCGACGCACTCCGTGCACGGCGTTCCCGACCGGCCGATATACCGTGCGATACCGTGCGCGCCGTGTTCGCATATGAGCACTCGATCTAATTTCGTAAGTACTACAGCTCATCGAATTACATTGAAAATCAAAAAGCGGCACGGTAGACCGCAAATGCCGGTAACATCTTTTTAGGATGCCGTTTTAAGATCCGTCGTCCGGGTTTCGACGGTCCTCCGGTTTTGATCCCTATATGTACTTCGTGACATATACTATTTGCGATGTACTAGTACTTAAAACAAAACTGGAGGAGGTTCGTCTTATGCCGATCTTACCCGACATAAATGTGCACTCCACTAATTCGACGATATCTAAGAGGTCTGCCGTGGCGGAGTTTTGACTTTCGTCCTTAAATTTGATTAATGGTGTACTGCGCCAAGTACTAAAAGCGCTTTGCGGCGTGTACGAGGGAAGCGCGATATCGGCGTTTCATGAACGCTGTGTGGGGGGCACTGTGAAGTCGGGCCGACGCAGGTGGCGGTTGATCGCGGCGGTGAGGGAGTAGAAGTAGTAGGAGCTTAGGCTCCAAACCATGGGGAGCCCCGCCAACCGATACATCTTGCCTCGATATAGTCGACGATGAAGTAATCGCGGTCTTCGGGAGCGATGCCGACAACGTAGAAGCTGTCATGCATGCTCATGGAGAGCATGTAGTCGCCGGGTCGGAGCAAATGACGCAGTTGGGTGAAGGCATGAAACTCATGTATGTTATGTTCCTCACACTACCGGCTGAGGGGTCGTAGGTCGATGATGAGTCGCCACTTGTTGACACCATGCTTGGGGACGAGAAAGAGCCGAGAGACCCACCCCGAGCAGTGCCCCTCCTCCAATGCTCTGCCAGCTAGGCATCGAGCTAGCTCGCCGTCCATGAAGCGTAGTTGGTCAGGGGTCGCGTCCTCCATCGAGGCGTCTTAGTGAAAGGCGGCGGGCGGCCCGTCACTGTACGGGATGCGCGCATATCGTTGCGCATCATGTCGACAATAACCTTGCGCCCGGCGCCGATGTCAACCCAGGTTATTTGCCAATTGCGCCGTACTCAGTGACGCATGTAGTAAGACTTTGGAGTACACGAGTCGGGATGTAGTACGGAGGGTGCATGGCTGTGCGGCTCGCGCGTAGGTGTCCGCCCTCGTTTGGGGGTCACGTCGACCGCCTTGGAACGCGTTGCCGTGGCGCGTCAGGGCAAGAGTAGTCTACCAGACGGGGGGCGGCTCGTTCGGTCACAATAGTCGAGTCCGCCATTTGTCGGGTACGGAATCGCGACCCGTGTCGAGGTAGTAGTAGGAAATTATTAATAGTTACATGAGCTAGCTGCAAAAGGCGATCAGGAAACCACCCAAATAGGCAATAGGAAACGTCCACTACAGCAGTTGCGATGTGGAAATTAGAGTAGTAGGAAATTGAATCGGCCAACCAAGCCGAGCATGCGCCGAGCAGTCGGCGCGACGATGGAGCGTGCCATATATAGTGACGAGAGTAGGCAAAAGGGGGCCACTAATACCGCCAACCCGCGAATGGATCGACAACATGGACAACCGGTATGTGCACAACTCTACTTCCTAGCGTATCTCCGCTGAAGAGATGAGCCGGTGAGCCCCGTCAGCTCCCGTGTTTGCCGAGTGCTCCGTCATAGACGATAAGTAAGCCGCCCACGCGGCTCTCGGAGTTGAAAGATGCGGGGACGAGAGTTAGCATATGTGGCGCGCGTCGTCGTGGCATGCGTCCTCGCACTTATCGGCGCTGATGCGCGCGCACCATCCACTACTTCGCAGCGTATGTCACCATCCCTCTCGGCGCAACCGCGCCCCTCGCCCATCAAACGATGACGCCGTTCATGCATGTAGAGCTTGCTGGTGGTGAGGTCCGGCACGAACACGTGCCACACCGTTAATCTAGGCGGCCACGCCGCTAATATACCGCGCCGCTCATCTAGAAAACCCGATTGATATATTGTGGTAGGAAGAACTCCTAGTTGTCCAGGAAACATGGTACACACACATTGGCCTCTTATTGAGAGGACGCGACGCGGAAGAAAAAGGAATAATGACAGCGCCATGTCGGTCGACGGAAGCGGGGCCCTTAGTTGCTAAACTTAGCTTGCCCTCTGGGGTGCTTGGGTGTTCGTCGGCCGGGCCTTCGCCCTTACGCGAGTTGCGGTACCCCGACATATGCCGGTGGTGGCGGCGCCGCGGTGTAACGCGAATGTAACACGCACGTAAGTGCCTAGGAGGCGGCTCATCGTACGCCTTTCATGTTTGGGGCGCGCTGCCAGCCCCATGACGAGGACTCATCACCAAATGAGCGTCTTGCACGACGTAGCGGAGCTGCCACGGGGGAGCTAGTCCCAAGGGGGTTGGCGAGTAGCTCGGGGGGAGGGCCGCCGGGTGGGGGCGGGGGCAGGCACGGTGGGTGCGGCGGGATACGCGCGCCGGCGGCTCGGGTCTAGTACTATCCACCGTACTTTGCCAATATGACAGGAAAAAAAAACGGCTGAAAATTGACTTTGCCGGGAAAAAACTGGAATAAAAACTGGTTGTGTCCAACTGTCCAGTGATAAATACCAGTACTTGGGATGCGGGCCGCTTTTAGGCGGCTTGCTGTGTTAATTTTCTAATTCTGGGGAACTGCCCTTTTTGTAATTCACACCAGTACTTGTACCAGTAGGGTACTATTTTTAGCAATAGGTGGATTTGTTACTGCCCTTTTTGTAATTCACACCAGTAGGGTACCGATGTGGACGCTACATGGCGCGGTGAATTGGTGATCCGATGATATATAGTACTGTGTATTACATGCTGATGAAAAAAACAATAATTCACTACTACATTCAAACAACAACACTCAAACAATTCTCTGGTCGTGGGATACATTTCCATTGCCGCGTCTCAGCCGTCAGATATGAATAGCGCTTATATCGAAGTTGAAAATTCAAACTTCGAACAACAGATGCGCCGCCTTCGCTGCGTCTCCAGCTGACGACAGGCCAGGGCGAAGGCTTTGGGTAGCCTACCGGTAGCAGGTCGCGCCTGAGACTGCAGCACGGCGAAGGCGGTGAACACTGCCCAGAGCGGCGGAGCGGGCGGGCAATCGGCTAATTGGACGGCGACCCACCCTCCCCACCTGGCTAGCACACTCGGCACCAGGCTGGTGAGTATTCTGCGAGCCACGCAGAGTCTCGGGTGGATGATATTGAGCGCGCGGGAGGCCGGGGGGGGGGGGGGGGGGGGGGGGGGGCTCCTTGACCTTTTCGCCGGAGCGAGATCGAATATGACCGAACGCTCAGTCCCTCGCACTTGCGTACGACCGCCACGCCCAACCTCCACCCGCGCCCGTTCCGCGCCGCCACTCCCTAATCGTCGGATGAGTGCCACTGAAACGGCGCACTGCGGCTCTCTTGGCGCCGTCTCGACGCCGCACTCGCACGCCAGGACCTCGGCCGGACCGCCCTGCAGTGTTTGACCGCAGCCCGTCGGTCCTCGCTCCTAGTTCTTCATCACCCCGACATCACCGCCTCGACCGCTGCCCCTTCCAACGCACCGCACGTTACGCGCAGCGCCAGCGCCAGCTGCCTGTCGCCATTGTTTCCGATACCCGAAGGCCCTGACGGAAAGCAGCGAGTTGTCGGCCGAGTTGCAAGGGCTTGTCGCACCGAGCCTCCCCAGCCCCCTTCCCTCGCAGACCCCTCAGCGACCCCCCTCCCAAACCCTTCCGCCCCCTTCGAGAGGTCCCGTTTCTTTATTGCTTTCTCGTCATACGCACAACGAATCGGCATTGTCTCACGCCTGCTAAGCGCTGCACCCGCTGCAACTTTGACTTTATTCGGACCCAAGGGGAGGCAGCTGATAGGTGGCGATGGCTCCGGTGCTTGGGTGGGTTGAATGTAGACTGGAATATGATGCTCTTAACAATGGAATCCTTCGACGTATATCGCAGCATCATCTCAACTAGTGGTGTCATGGCTCCCTGCTGCCTAAATCAGCTCCACCTTTTGATATCATTGCTGGGCTGGGGAAGTCAAATGTTAGCCGCCCAACCCAGAGATGCACGGTGGCAGATGACTCATTTCCTGCTGTGTTCTGCTCTTCCCCCCGCCCCTCCCCCTTTCTTCCTTCCACTCACCTCTTGCCCCCATAGTGCTGCTCCCTCTGGAATGAGCGGCTCCAACATGGAGCAGCGCCCGGACGCCTCTGCTACGGTGTCCGTGGGGGACAGCCCCGGTCAGCCGGAGCAGCGCTTCTCCTCCTCCTCCCCAGAGGCTGCCACCCCATGCTCCGCCGCGCGGCAGGCCACCACCTCCTCGCCCAGCGCCTCCACGCCCGAGGCCGCCTCCGCGCTGCAGTGCTTGTCCCAAGGGCAGACCTGGAGCGAGGCCGCAGCCCCCGCCGCAGCGATGCAGCCTGCGGCCGTGAGTGCCCTCCCTAGCATCACTCCCCCGCAGCAAGGCCATGCCTCCGACGTGCCGCAGGGCAGAGGTGGACCAGGCGCCTCTTTGAAGAGGAAGGCGCCCCGGCCAACAACGAGTAAAGAGCCCGCCGCTAGTGATATGCCCAAGGCAGGGAAGGCCGGCACGTCCGGCGCGTCTAAGGGCTTGCAGCAGCAGCAGCCTCCACCTCAGCGGAGGCGGATTAGCTCCTTCGCGGACGCGCCCAAGCGGGTCAAGTCCAAGGCCACCGGCAAGGCCGCCGCCGTCATGGCTGCGGACGAGCAGCCACCGCTATCGCAGGAGGGGGGGTCCATTAAGATGGAGGACCTGAGCTCCAGCCAGGCCTCTGGCGCGCTCAACGCGGGCACGCAGGAGTCGACGCGGTCGGCGCTCGGGGAGCGCTGGGTGGTGGGGCACTGCGGGGAGGGCGTGCTCGGGCCGGCCAAGCCCTGCAGCTGCAAGAAGAGCAAGTGCCTCAAGCTCTACTGCGAGTGCTTTGCAGGGGGCGTCTTTTGCGATGGCTGCGCTTGCGTTGAGTGCTGCAACTATGTGCAGAACCGGCGTTGGGTGCGCCATCCCTCCCCCTCCTGGCGTAACAACTGAACTTGTGCCAACTTAGTCTCTGTAGGACCCAGTACATGTTTCATGTCAACTCTAGGAAACTGCTCCCAGCGCCCTGATTGCATTTCGTATCGTGTTTGTAGCTGTATGCCTTCATGCGACATATATGTAGCGTTTCGGAAGTCTTCCGGAGATTCGATAGCGGACGTTTGAGACGATACTCGCGGGAAGTCTGCGATCGGAAATAATCGGAAAGGCGATATCATCGCGGGAAGGGCTGCAGCGTCGCTGAGTACGGTCTTCCCTGGCGTGATCAATTCTGAAGCTACCTGGTACCTAGGGACCAAGAATTTGTCGCTACTCGGGTCGGATGTTACTCGGATGCCCGCTGGCCGGCAACCCCTGTCATGGCTGACTGCCTCTCTTCGTCTCGCGTAGGTGCTGGACGCCCGGCGCGAGATCCAGAAGCGCTACCCCAATGCGTTTGCGCCCAAGGTGCAGGTCACCGCTGAGGAAGCCAAGCACAAGAAGGGCTGCCGTTGCCGCAAGTCCAAGTGCCTGAAGAAGTACTGCGAATGCTTCCAAGTAGGCGTAACGTGCTCGGACGCCTGCCGCTGCGAGGAATGCGCCAACGGCGCGGCCGGCCCCAACGGCCCTGCCGCCCCGCCAGCCGTAGCAGGCACTGACGCGCCCCAAGCTTTGCCGGCAGCGCGGCAGCCTCTGGCCAAGGTCGACCCCAACGCTGCGCGGCCACTGCCTCCCGTTGCTGGCAAGTCGGCGAGCGGAAAAGTAGACAAGGTGGCGACCGAAGCGCCCCTGGCGCCTGTCAAACCGCTGATGCTGTTCCGCAAGTCCACTGCCAAAGCCGACCCAGAGCTTGAGCCCGAGCCCCCGGCCCCGACCGCCTCCCCGCCGCCGACGGAGTCCCCCGGGAGCTCCCTCTTCGCTATGCTGCAGGAGACGATCCGTTCCAAGCGTGTCGACCTGAAAACGGCGTGCGCGTTGCTGGAGGCGTCCGCGAAGGGAAAGCCGTTGACCGCCGTCACCCCTGCGACAGTCACCCCAGCGCCCGCGCCTGCCCCGCCGCGCCTGCTGTTGGGCGTCAGTCCCCAGACTGCGCTGCTGCGCGAGTTGGGCAGCACCCCCAGTGCGCCCGCGGCGCCTGTCCAGCTACCTCCAAGTCAGACGGCCGCCGTGTCGGGTGAGATGCCCGCCCGAGGTCTTTCCAACTTCCCGAGCTCCTCTGCCTTCCGGTCCCTCGTGCCCAAGTGAGCACAAGCAGGGTGCGGACTCTCACCGCCGGACGCTCTCTCAGCAAGCAGGGCAGCACTCCCCCCAGTTCTCCGTTTTCGGAGCCGAGTAGCGTTAGGATGCACCGGCAATTTAGACCTCCCCCCCTCCCGAAGGCAATAAAGTGCAAGGCGGGCTATTTCAATGCTGCAGTATGCCAACTGGAGCACAAGCTAAGCACGAATGCGCGTAATTTAAAACAGGCTTGGGAATAGTGCTGTTGCAACGTCGCTGCAGTGCGTGCTGCCCTGCATATGAGTAGTAATGTGCTGCTTTCTGATATCACGACAGGCTGAGGCCGGCGGCGACAACTCGTTATCATAGCACCCGACGGGGGGCGTCAGTGACCTCGAACTATTCGCTACCGGTAGTCTCTGTGGAATGCCTCGACATTTATTTTCTATTGACTCGCGCAGCAGTCACATATGGTGTGACAGTATAGCGAATAACGGGGCCGTCGCCTACAGGTCGGGGCAATCCAAAACTGTTGGTGCCGCCGTAGAGCCGTGACGAGGGGGGTCACTGATGCCCCTCTTTCCTTCTTGCCGAGGGGAGAGGAAAGACACGCGAGGGGATTGGGGCGTTTAGAACAGGGCGGACGTTCCCGGCGGTAGTCGCCACATCTCGACATTAGCCTGCTACTGATTAACAGCACATGATCCGTATACAGCCATATCGCCGCATCCATCAGCACGAGCGCCGGCGCGCAGAGGCGATCGCGGGCGGCTGTGGCGGTGCGACACTCGAAGGAGTGACATAGATATATAGCGCTATACTGTCGCGCTGGCAAAAGATACTCCGGTCCTGAAACATCACCTCTTCACATCGGTGGTGTGCACGAGCGCGTTGGATACTTTATGTCTCACGCCGCCTGCCGGCGGCGATAGTGAATCTTCAATACCAGTAAATCTCTCCAGAATCCATCGCTCTCCCATGAAAACACACGCAAGGGACAATCGCACTCAAACCCTGCCTGCCTTCCTGCCTGGAGTGCTGCTGAGCTTTCACACTTTTCACAGTGCTGCCGAGGTTTTTAGGATGTAAATTAGATCAGATGAGGGCGGTGTCCATCTCGGAGGGGCATGCTGCCAATGGTTGTATTAATCCTTCTGTAGTTGTTCGAACATTACATTTTTTCGGCGGCGCACTCTGTAGTGCTTGCCAGGAATAGGTGCATCCTAACCATCATCGCATTTGGGCATACATGAGAGTTAAACATTTCGTTGCTTTGCATCGTGCGTGCTCGATCTACACCGGCCGGGCGCTGAGGCTGCCGTGCCGCGCCGTGCCGTGGACTGCCGCCAGGAAGGCCGCGCCATTCATCTCCCTCACGGTACTGTCAGACTTCGCTGCAGAAAGCGCATCATCCTGGCATGTGGCGCGCCACAGGTAAGCTTGAGTACCATCAACTGCCCAGATGGCTCATGTATTACCGATCCAGTTTTTCAATGTTTACGTATTGCTTTTTAACAGCTTCAGTATAGGGAAAAGAGGGTATCGGGGAGGACCATACCTGGCGTAAGATGCCGGGACCCATCATGTGGTACAGCTCGTCAAACAGCGGGTCCTTCAGCAGCTCCATTGCAGTGGGAATCTTCCCCAGATTCCAGTTCATCATGCGCTTCACCAGCCGCATCACCTCGGGGCGCACGCTGGGCCACAGGGACAAAAAGGTGTGCAGAGGCTGTGGCCGCGCAGCTTCGATGGCGCTGATCATCCGTGGCTTGAACTGCCGGATGGTAAAAGTGCACAGTGACGTCAGTGAGACACCCAACAGCGCCACGGCATGCTGCCCTCCACCCTCCCATTGAACGACGCAACCAGTCATGGGTGAGAGATTGAGTGCATGAAGTGTTTGGTCGAGTCATGCGTGGATCTCTCTGTCTGGGGCAGCTGCCCCACAAGGATGGTCGCAGGGCCTTTGGATGAGTGGCGGGGCGCACCGCAGCCAGCATCTCCGCCGGCGGCTCCCCGTACTCCGCGTACCAGGCGTGTGCCCAGGTGCGGCGGTCCCACACACGATCGGAATCAACGCCCTCCCCGGAGGCAAGAGCCAGGATGCAGAGACCCAGGTACCACACATCCACCTCGGGGGACGCCACCAAAGGGCGCCTGAACGGGATGCTCGTGAGGTAGTCGGCGCTGTACGGAAACCTCTGCCAGGACGTAAGCAATACGCGGGAAAGCAGGCGTTAGCCCATCCTGTGTGCTGTTGCTGCTTTCTTGTCACATCATCTGGCAAGGTCGTCATGCCTGCAAATGAGGCTCTGGCTCTGGTTAATCAACCAGCTTTTTCTTCAAAAATAGGCACAGGGGGAGGCCGGCAGAGGGGTTCTCACCGGCGCCTCCCACATGAGTTTTGAGGAGCCAAAGTCGCTTAGCTTGATGTGGCAGTCCCCACGGACAAGTATGTTCTTGGTCCGGATGTCATTGTGCGTCACTCCGGCTGCGCGGTGCATCGGGTTTGGGGGGGGGGGGTGGGGGGGGGGGGGGGGTGTTGAGCGCCAAGATAACGGCACCCCACTCAATCGTCCCGTGCTCCATATTGATCCGGCGCAATTGGGCATATATTTTGCGCCCCTCTCACCTTCGTGCAAAGCAGCCAACTGCTGTACCATCTGGAAGATCAGCCAGTTCTGTTGCCGAGGCTCCATGAGCATCGTGCTCTTAGCACCTGCGTGAATCCAGTGCGTTATTGCATGGAGAACATGGGAGGCGCAATGGGAAGCATGGATGATAGACTTGTAAATATTGCTTGCGGGACTGCCCCAGTGATGCAAGTATAACACGAGAAATTGCAAAACAAGCCTGAAACAAGGCAAATTTTATGCGCTGACAAATAATAGAAGGCAAAACTGTAAATACAGGGAGGGCAGGGGGGGTGGCTCACGTCCTCAAGCGCAGAGTCCATCTTCTCCAGCACAAGGTACAGTGCCCTCAGACTTTCCCCGCTCTCGCTGCTGCCGTAACTGTGGCGCGGGAGCACCTGTCGCAGCTGAAGCATGCCCCCTGCCGCAGAACGCGTCCTTGTCGTCAGAGGCCCATCTCCCCGGCAGTTGTGAGAAGACAAAGTTACCGGGCAAAGAGCCCTGCTGAGATTCGTGGCGCTCACCTGCCCCGGATACTCGCTGCATTACCAGCACCTCCTTCAGCACAGGCTGCGCCTCGCGGGTCCCGATAAATCCGGTGATCTGAAATTCGATTCGAACGGGCAACGGTAAGATCTATCGGTACAGGCTCGGTAAGAACCCATATCCAGCAGACGCGGGGGTCCGGTACTCAGCGCCCGCCGACTCCCAGCAAGCGTGTTGCCGACGCGAACCTTTTTAATGGCGACGTGCTCGCCGGTCGTCTGATCCACCGCCGCCACCACGACGCCACCGCCACCGTGCCCTAGCTGCCCACACACCGGCGCGCCGAGATCAGAACGCAGGCGCCACAAGCCCGCTGGGGCATGGGCAGGGCGGTGTCAAGCAAGTTGGGCGATTTGCGCGGAGTCCGCACGCACCACGGTGCCGATGTCGTAGCGCGAGGCCTCCTGGAAGCCAACTTCGGCGTAGTTATCAAAGAAATCTGCGTGCGTGTACGCTTTTGGGAGATTGTCGTCCTCGTCCGGATAAGTGTCGGAGATCGGGGGAGGCGTGCGCGGCAAGAAGTCGCAGGTGGTGGGCAGCCGAGCCAGTTGACCCCGCCACGCGCCGGCACGCGGGACTTCCTCCAGCCCAGGCCAGTTCCTGGTTGGCAGGGAGCTCGTGGCTGCGACTACCTTCAGCTCGCCGGTGGACCACGGGGACATGGGGTGCGGGTGGGCTCTATGACGCAGCTCGCGGCGAGCAGGGCCAGCCGACGACGGACCAGCCGCTCCTCCGCCCAGCGGGAGCAGTAGCAGCACCGCGCGGAGGCACTTCACAATCACCCCGCCGCTCATTATGATTTGCATCCAAGGCGCCGGGTACAGTGCTTGCTTCTCGGCGCCCCTCGGTGGTGGTTGAAGAACGCGTTAGCCCCGGTAGGAATGGTGTACGTCACCGCTTCAACGAGGTTACTGCTCCGCCGAATACCGATACTAACAGGTGCGTACTGTGGCCCGGCAGTAGTCGCTACCACTACCTGTCAGGGGCAAGCTAGCAGAGAAGGAACGGGTAGTCGCTAAGGATAACCACCGCGGTATCCCTTGGGGGATGGTTTCGATAGAATATCGACAGCATTGCTGTGTTGCTCAACGACTCGGCCAGACAGCCAGTCGTCAGCAGAGTAGAGGAAGGCGGAAGGCGCCGCCGGAATTCCATAGGCAGTCCCAGAACATTCGACTGGATGCCGGATAGGCCTGTGCTGGTACGTTTTCTTCGTAAAAATCTCGCGCGTCCGTGAGTCCATCCTTGCTAGCGCAATCCCGTACGAAGTGGCGATGTGGATGGATGTAACATACGAACCGGCGTGTTCAACTCACGTACAGCTGGCTTCGCGCCGGTTCATCGTACCGAGTCAGCAATGCAGCATTTCTTGCTTGCCATAGCAGCGACAGAAGCGACCAGCAGCAAGCCAGGGGTTGACAAATCTGAAATGCACACAATCCTTATTATGCTTGGCTTTACCGAGTGGGGGCGCACTAAAATGATTTGTCGCTACCAATAAAACTATAAAAGGTACAGGAGGTTTTTGGAAAAAGGGTATACAAGTGTTCCTAGGGCCAACCGTCACCCTTGGCTCCCTTTCATCGTACCTGCTTGTGATGTATGTGCATCACCTGGGGATGATGTTCTGGCACATATTCATATGGGATTAGCATGCAGTTACATGGTGCCGTAGTTTTGAAATAATCATAGGTGCTCCACCAGGCGTGGCGTGGGCACGGCCGCGCGGGGTTGGGGGAGGAGGGAGCATGATGATGTCCTACGATCACTGTAGTTGCGACATGTCCACCCGTATCACTAGATGACTGCCCTTTCACCACCTACTCAGTTGATGACATGTCGAGCGGATCACATGCCGGTTGACTTGCTTGGCCTCGGCGAGGATTGCATACTAGGTAGCGGAGCGTGAAACGTAGCACACAAGGGATGGTGAGAGGGTGGGTGGGTTCAAGCAGGTCGCACTGCATTGTTGCTTACAACATATCCTGGCATCAAATGCCCTGCAGTGATAAGGTTGGCAGCGCTGACACCACACCGAGAAGCGTTCTGGGAGGATAGTGCATGTTGCTGCCGCCGGCTGTTTTGGCAGGGCCAAGCCGAAAGGGAAAGGGGATCCATTGGTCCGGTTAGTCAGCCTTGCCGGCGTTGGCGAACCGGGTCTCGGGCATGCGCTTAGTGCGGCTGAAGGGGCCAACGTTGGGGTTGGTGATGTAGTCGTACACCACCTTGGACCAGGACATGTGGCAGTGCAAGTTGTTGTAAAACTCGGGGGCGATCTCCCGCAGCTGCAGACAGGCAGAGCAGCGCTCACTGTCAGCATACAGACATGCACACCTGCACACAGCCAATGCCACTTGTGCCCCTCGCCCACCTTGTGCAGGCGAGACCCGGGGATGTTGGGGAAGTCATGGTGCTCGTTGTGGTAGCCGACGTTGTAGGTGATGGCGTTCAGGGGGCCATAGTAGGAGTACGTCTCCTGCTTGGGGTCGAAGGTGTAGTGCTCCGCAATGAAGTGGCCCGCGATGGGGTGCACGCCGCCGCCCACAAAGCTGCTGGAGATGAGGTAGAAGAGGGAGCGCCAGCCCATGAACTTCACGATGGCAAGGTCAAAGGCGATGCACGCCGTGGCGTTGACAACGTCCCAGATCTCCGCTGGGAAGGGGCGCACAAACATGGGGCGGAGCGCGTAGAAGAAGAGCTGGAAGATGGTCCAGACCTGTGACAGGGGAGCAGGGGGAAGGTGATTGCTGGTAAGTGGCATGTAGAGGGCAGTATGCGCTGTGTTGGATAAGCATGCCGGGAATGGCTCGCACCAGCTTCTGAAAGTTGTTGTGGATGAAATCCGCCTCGGCCTTGGTGGCAATGTCCATGTCGATGCCCTCCACGCCCTGGCTGGTGTGATGCTCCCTGTGATACTTCTGAAACTTGGTGGCCATCGGCACACCAATCGGCAGGTTGGCGACCACCGCCATCAGCTTATTGTAGATGGGGCGCTTGAAGCCCAGGTTGTGCGTGAGCTCGTGCACCGCGAGGAAGAGGTTGTGGTTGGCGAAGGCGCCCACGAAGTAGCCCGCCACCAGCAGCTGCCACACCGACAGGTCACGCACAGCCCAGGCGGCGCACACCTGCAGGGACACCACCAGCGCCGCCTGCCCATAGCAGCCGCTCAACGGTCAGCCAAACCTTGGCATGAATAGCTGTTTTATTCCTGTACAGCAGACCATACTGAAGGGGGGCCAGCCCGCACCTGCGCAGGAACCCAGGGGTCTGTGCCATACAGCGCCTTGATCTGCGGGCCGTATTTCTCCAGCAACGCCTTGCGGCGCGCCTGGTGCGGCTCCCACTGGCTGCTCCAGTTGAACTCCTTCGGGAGACCCATCGCCGATCGCAGCCCCTCACCAGCCCACCGTGTCGCCGGCCCCTGCACCCGGGATCCCCGCCACGGGAGCATCTGCCTCAGCAGGAGTAGGTGATATACCGAGATAGGTCCCCCGCCAGCTCCAAGACTTGGCCCGGGTGGTCCCAACTCCGGGATCCCCCCCCCCCCCCCCCCCCCCCCCTCCCACACACACACACCCGGCCCCAAACACCCCCTACTCCAAAAACGACCGCTCAGCCGGGCCCGTCCGACAGGCACAGCGGCCACTGCGCGAGAGACCTGGCAGCTCCGTAGTCCATCAAAGCTTCCATCGGGTATTTTTGAAGGGCTGTGCGTGATATAAGACGGCGAGATGGGGGCCTGGGGGGCGCAAGCGGTGGAGGGGGGCTGGGCCTGCGACGTGGCGACCGGAGGGGGAGCCACGGCCTATGGGCCTGGGCCGCGGGGTCGCTGGTTCAGGAAGCATTAGGCCTCAGAGCCTACTTCTTGGCCCCAACCTGCTCACTTGGAGTCTTCCGCCAGCAGACAGCGTCAGTAAGGTACTCCCGCAGGGACGGAGGTGGTCGCTGTTACCGAGGATGTGCGATGGAGTTCCCTCGCCTCTCGCTATGCGGGCAGTCAACAATCGCGCCGGCGGGACAGCAACAAGCCGGTGCCCTTCGTGGTCAGTGCCGGGTATTTTCATGGCAGTGCTTTAGACGGTGATCGTCCAACAGTGTTGGAAAGTCTATCACTGGGCTCTAGTTAGTGTTGCAGAATGCTCCGGCAATTTGCTTGGTGACGACCACAACGGACGCGAGCGTCGCCTGTACCCAGGGCTTTCCAAACTGCAGATGTATGTAGTCGCGGCCGTCGTAGAGCAGAGGCAGCATCAGCACGGGTTTCACTGGTGCCAGGATCTTGTCCCGGGGGCGGGAAAACAGCCGGCGCGCGCCGCCTCGTCGCGTCGTCTGGGAGCCGCCGGTACCCGTACCAGTACTCCGCCTTATATGCGGGCTGCGGGCCGCTTTTAGGGCGCGCCTTGCTGGGTTGATTTTCTAATTATGGGGAACTGCCTTTTTTGTAATTCACACCAGTACTCCGCGGCTACTCGGCCAAGCCCAGCCGTCGCTTGGGTCCGTACTTGGCCGAGGCAGCTTCATCGCAACTTCTTCCGCCCGCCGGTATGGCCACTTCCTCAACGATGCTCGTGGGCCGGGCAGCTACGCCGCGGCGATGCGCGAGGCGTGGGCGGGCCGCCTCCAAGCGGCTACTGCGGGCCACCTCAGCGACGCAGATGCGCGCGTGATGGAGCGGGAGGTGGAGGCTGCGTCGGGCTCGCAAAATAAAGGAGCTGACGGCATTTCTAGACCAGGCCAACAACTCTCGGCTTGAAAATGAGGTGTGCGCTCTCCCTGCCAGATGTAGGGAACGGATCTTGTTCAACCAACTCGATGCGGCAATCTGTGTATGCGGAGGGCGGGCCCGGCGCACAGTTCGGAGCCCCTTTCGGCGGTGACGAAGGAGCGGAGCAGCAGCAGCAGCAGGGCGATATCGACGCGCATGAAGCTGACGGGGAGGAGGCGGGCATCTTGGAGGAGGCGGACCTAGTGGGCCAGCCAGCGGATGTATGTGCGAGCAGCGCACACCCCCCGCTTTATCCTAGGCGCCCTCCTAGCCAAATACCCCAAGTTGCTGCTCTCCATATTGGAGTCTAAGCAGTTTAAAAATCACTTGAAAGCAGCAGCGAGGCGTACGCTGCTGGCCATTAGAAAACTTTGGGAGCACAACGTTGTGCAGGTCTACACTGACATGAAGCTATCTCGAGATGCCTTTCAGCGTCTCATCAACCTCAGTCAGCAGCTCCAAGTGGGACGCGGACATGGAGAAGCTTGTGAATATGGTGCTGCCATATGGCAACTTGATGATCAAGTGGCCATCAATAGAGGACATGCTGAAAGGGCAAGGGGAGGAGCTAGCTACTGTGGGGCTCAGCACTACGGAGGACATGATATCAATATTAGCACACTGGATCTCAAGCTGGTGCTTCAGGATCGTGCCAGGCTACTATTGAAGGAGGGGCTCATCAAACCCGGGGAGTCTCTCAGCATCCAGCTAGTTGTTGATGCCACAAGAATCTTCAAAAATGCCACAAGGACTAATGGCACAATTGTGATGCTGAAGGTATGCTGCAATTATATTTTGATGTCATTTACAGTCATTGTGTTTACACAACATGTCACTAAAAGGGATGGTGATGTTATGGCGGCGCATATTGTCTGGGCACTGGGCATGTGGCTAAAGTAAAGCGAGAGAAGCATGAGGAGACACAGGCCAGCCTGAAGCGCAAGTTCCCAGAGCACACCTTTATCACATCCCGTGCGGCAAAGAAATGGGTTGGAAATGTAATTACACACATGTTGGCATCCTCCCGCAATGCCGCCTATGCACGCCGGTGACTATCAGCGACGCCGCGTTTTCCCCGGCTTCCTAAACTGCCCCAGAAAATCTGTCACCCATGCATCATAATCATACATCCCCTCGTGGCGGCACCTCAGACAGGTCCATGGCATATTTAACGCCAGCTGCCTTATCCTGCCCATTGAAGATGGGGTCGCGGCTAGGGGAATAGTTGCCGTGGGCAGCCAACCTCTCACGCCCACATGGCACAACGAGCATCCGAAGACGCTCATTGCGCTTGGCAAGGTAGTCCTCCTCCAACGCCCTCCTCTCTTGTTGCACCTCCCGCTTAGCACGAGCCTTAGCTTGCTTCTCCAGCCACGCCGCGTGATTCCCGTATGTCACGAAGCCGGCCACAGCCTTCGTCAGCGCCGGGTGGTGATACCTCATGGCAGTGACTGGTTAGTACTTAATGTGCCCTTGCTGACCCCAACCTTGCCTCTGGGCTGACTCAGGAAAGCCCCACGTGCCAGCCTGTTGGACGAGCTGCTCCACGTTTGGCAGCTGCAACTTATCCCTGTATAACTCTGGCTCCTCCAACACTGACTGTTGGAACTTGTACTGCACATACTCGCGCTGGTCAAACGCCCATGTGGGGATGTGGGGGTACCTGGTCACCTTCGCCTGCTCAAACATGAGCTCCATCGCGCGCATTGTCGGGAAGACGTAGCCATGCACGAGGCGGCCGACTCCATGCTTCTCGATGTCGCCGCGCTCGCAGTACTTGACCAAGGGATTCTCCCGGTCCCACGCCTCCAGGCTCGGATCCCGACACTTCTTGACGATGTCGTTGACCCAACTGGCAAGCAACGCCGAGGGGAAGCCGCAAAGCTTGAAGGACTTGGCGGCATTCGAGAGCCGCCAGTCCCGGCCGAGCTCATTCCACGCGGCCAATTGGAATTGCGCCTCCCACGTTGCCCGCTCCACGACCGCCACCGGGGCCAGGACAGGGCCGAAGCATGCTGTGCAGGCGGTGTTCTTGTAGCGTTGCGGCTCCGAGGCGTAGGCCTCCTCGAAGCACTCCACCATGCACTCTAGGCACTCGCCCTCTAGGACGCGGCTCCGCCGATTTACGGCCGCCAATAGCCCTCCCTACGTGACGGGCGGCACATGTGCAGCACAGGGGCAGAGAACGCTTAGAACTTCTTTGACAGGAAAAACTCGAGAAACCCCCGTGTGCGTTCACGCAACTGGTCCTAAGGAACACGTTGGGCGAAAAACGGCCACGGAAATGGGCGGGATGGCGATGGAGGCGTGCGTGTTCCTCTCCGTGGCAGCGAGTGGGTGAGTGGGTGGGTGGTTGCGAGCCACACCCAACCCAAACCCACAGGAGGTGCCGGTCTCGCAGGCAGATGGGGCGCCCTCGGCGCCTATGCTCCCACCTACAGGTCGGTCAACGCTATGGGTGCACTACCATGGAAGGGCGCTGGTCAAGAGGGTAGCTGGTGCGCACGCTGGGCCGAGCCAGGATGGCCCTGCAATGGGTGAGGCGGTTGGGGGGGGGGGGGGGGGGGGGGGGGGCGTCTCGCTGACGCGGCTTTTTACACTCGTGTCCCGCGCGCGCGCGATATTAAAATGTCCGCGCGTAGTGTAGCGAAAATATGCTGTGGCCCGGGTTTGGCAACCGAAACACTTTTGGTGACCATGTGCACGACGGGTAAGTGGGGCCACGGGGTCCCCGTTGGGGGGTTTAGCCCTTAATACCCGAGGCCGAGTCACAGTATGGGCTAGCTTCCGGGGCTCCCACAGTGGAGCAACCTCTCGCAGCATTTCAAACTCTAGAGGGTAAGTGTGCCGGACGCGCGCGGTATCTTCATACCATATGCACGGCCGCCATGCGTCACAAATATCAACGACGACAGCTACACCTGCTGCAACAAATCGGTACGGACGAAGGAGGACGTCCGTGCCGTCGGGACGGCCGTTGTTGTCTACAGTATTTAATTTGCAAGACATCACCGGCGTCAGCACGCGCCCTCACTACTACATGGCATCGCAACATCGCTCGCTGTGAGTGGCGGCGTTTTGCGCTACCTTTACTGTTAGCTGTACTCGTATCGATACTCGGTTGCCCGATATTGACACGAGTACAACGCGATGTACACCAATACTCGGCTGCCCGTGTACCGGATATATGGCTATATATGCGGCTGCCCGCAGGTATTTGACATGTTCGAATATTTGAATTGCTTTCATTTACTACGCTCTGTCCGACTTGAGGAATGGCGCCACTCATGCCCCATTGTCTTCAGAGAGCTCATTGCTCTCGCTCTACCAATGCCCAAGTAGCACCAAGCATTGTTGTGACCGCAGGCGGCACGCCCCGTGCGTTGTGATCGCGTCGCATGAGTGCGCGTCGTCTACTGCAACCCGTCGTCAACTCGTCACCCGCTTCGTAATTACGCACGGCTGCTCGTTGATGGCATGTCATCCACTTGACGCACCCTATGTTTGGTGGCGATTCTAACGTTTTTAAGCATGGATTGTGCGCAACGGCGGCAGCCGCTTCGCCACATCCCTTCGTGGAGTTTGTGCTATGGGTTGACGTCGACCGGGCCCCCGCACAAAGGCCACCAGCCACATCACTTCCCGCGGCAACCCGTACGATATTTCGTGATTCGAATGCGATGCGAATATTCGGTCCGCGCGCGCCGCATCATGCGCCCCTACGCCCCGGGGGCCGTATTATTGCCCGCGGTACCCGCCCGGCACTGCGGGACGCGCATCACGCACCAGCCAACACACCCCAGCCAACCCACTAGCTGCCGCACACTCAGGTAGTTTACGTAGCCCTGCCCACCTTGATGATTTAGGGGGGTCGTGGTGGGCTGGGTGCGCGTGGGTGTCCCGGGGCGCAGCGGCCGCGAGGTTCACTCTCGCGACTGCTGCCCGATTGACCACCCCTCATCACGGTGTATCGTGTTTTGAAAACACTACATGCATAATGCCTCGGCAATTTTCTTGCTGACTATAACGGAGCGTCGCCTACCCAGGGATTTCCGTGATAGCTGGATCGCTGCCTAAGCGACCGTCGTAGAGACGGTGCAAGGGTTTTAGCAGTGTTGCCAGTCATGTCCTGGGCGCGAAAACATTGTATGCCACTACGGCCAAAACTGCTTGGATTATAGGGAGGCAGCTTCGTCCGAATAGAAGTCCTAGACAGGATAAGCTATGCCCTAACTCGTCCGACAGAGCCGGCGACACCTAGGCGAAGATGGTGGGTGCGGGTGGCGTGCCGCAGGTCGGCTGTTGCGGGGTCGCCACGGATACCCTGCAGCATGCCGCCCGCGCGGACGCGGCGGTCTCGAGCCCCCCACCATCATCGCCAAATATTGAGGTATGGCTGGCGGTGCATGCGTTTTCGGTGTCGGGGGCTGAGAGTCGCGGGTTGCTTGGCTGGGGGATTGAGCATGGGTGATGGGCCGCAAGACGTGCGCATTGCGGTTTTGCATGTGAAGCGTGCACCAACGGCCCGAATTTCTATAATCTTGCACTATTACGGTTTTTTCGCACTACAGTACGGGTTACCGCGGGAAGTGATGGGCCCGCAGCATGAGCTGCTTGTCGGGGGCAGCTTACCCACTTATTGACGCGCCTAGCGTCTCGTGGTGACCGTCGCACTTTCTCCTTGTGGATTGTGCGCAACGGCGCTTGTCGCTGCTAGCGAAGCAGCGCGCGGCAACCGCCGCGCCACAATACATCGTTTTTCGTGTTGACGCTACTGGTCGCCGTCGGCTGGCCTCCCGCACAGGAGTCAGCCACTACCCCGCTTGCTACCAGGAACACCGTGTTGCCCCCGGCCTCGGAGCTCGTTTGTCCGTCGCCATTCCGGCGTCTAAATACTATGCACAACACTAGCTACCTACACGCCTACATGGCGGTCATTAACCGCCACCATCTGCGACACTGTATGCGTCCCGAAGCCCGGGCGGGCTTCAATTTGGCTGTGCCTCGTACCGCTGCCGTTAATGTTCGTAACATGCGCGGTGGCGGCCTTCTGCTGGCAATGTTGCACGTGCAGCCTCGCCCCAGACATCCGCCCTCCAGTGCGTCCTTCCCGGCCTCCTCCCGAGCCGTCGGCACCATCGAACTGCTAGTCCGGTCGTGCGTTACGGGGCAAGTCTACTTCCTTCCCGTCGTGAATCGTTCCGCCCCTTGCCCTTTTCCTGCGACGGATGTGATGCGGCGTGGGCGTTTCCGGTACTCAAATGAGTCCCGGTGTTACGCCGCGCCGCGCTTCTGCAGCAATGCGCACCACACCGCCGCCCTCCGATCATCCTCAACAACATCAACAAGACCTATACGACACGTGGACGCCCTCGCCCGGTTTGACTACG
>VCJN01001651.1:0-123573 GCA_006384855.1 Tetraselmis striata | reverse complement strand
ATCCGGCGTCACACATTATCTACCAAAATGGCGTCGGCGGCGTTGCAATGTGTCGTCATTGCACATACAGTGTTGCGATTCCCTCGACATTTCGGGAGATGATAATGCACATGTCATATATTTTGCATAATCACCGCAATAGCGCGTTGTGTGTACTATCGCACATTCTCCGAGATACGCCGCCCATCCTGAGTATGTCACTCCAACGTACTCCCATGGAGTCGGTTCAGCACACCCCCACTCCCACCCCCCACCCACCCAATCATCAGTATGGTTCGTCAAACTCCCCCTTTTGCGTCGCATGCACGCGACACCCCGCCGCGGCGCATCACGATAACTACATGGTTTCGGAGCCACAGCGCATCAAGACTTATATGACCTGTATGAACAACGTCTCGTTGACAGGATTATTCGTTGCAGTATTTTTTCGGCGTAATAAACACCATCTATCATCGGCGCAACGGTATATCGTCGCAACACAATCGTAGTAACGATTTGTGGTGTCAACATTAAATCGTTAAATGTGAGGTAGTTGTTTCTTGTCACCTTAGGCTTAAGGGTTTTCAAGACTTGCGTGTTTTCATCAACTTCATCAACTCCGGATTGAAAGCGGGACGCCCCAAGCGCACAATAGTGATAGTCAAGCACATCGTGTGCATGGGCGAGATCTGCTGGAGCCCCGTGTTAGGGGTTTGCTAAGGATACACACAAGTAATCGTGAACACGATTAGTCGTGTCCGCGCAGATACCGCACCTTGTGAGCGAGGAGGCAGGGGGCAGCGGGCGGCGGGCAACGGGGGCGGACAGCGAGCTGCTAGCAGCGGGCAGAATTACATGTGTTACATCTTCATATTGATATCAACAATGCCACTCTACATCCTACCCTCACCCGACTTCCCTGGATGATTTCACCCACCGCCGGTACTGATGCATTGCACTTATGCACGTGTCAACGCCATCTCATGTTAGACTCACCCGCTTCAGATTCCGGCTTTCACCAGCGGCCTTACACGAGTATTCGTTGCAACGATAAAACGTGATTGGCAATTTGACTTAGTGTGTGCACATCAAATGTAAATAAGTGCACACAGCTTTGATACTTTGCTTACTTCCGCGCTGACACGAGGCATGCCGTCTCGCCCCCCCCCCCCCCCCCCCCCAACACCTCCCTCCCAACCATCACCTAACGCACCACTCATCTACGACACGCAGATCGTTGCAAAGCTAGTAGGTGGGTTCTGAATTTTAATAATGATGGTATCAACTGATACGGTGCATGCGAATATGCCCATATGTGTCTCTTTTGTTGACAGCCGTAGTAATGCCCCCCCCCCCCCCCTTCCGTCGGCATGCTTCTCCTCCTCCTCCTCCTCTACCTCCGCCTCCTCCTCTACCTCCGCCTCCTCCGCCGCAGCCGCCGGCGATGCCTCCGATGCCTCTTCCTCCTCATGCCTCCTCTTCCTCTACCTCCTCCACCTCCGCCTCCTCCCTCCTCCGCCGCCGATGCCTCCATCACCCTGTACAACATCCCACTTGTAACGATTTAACGTTGACACAATACATATCATTCCTAACACTGTTGTGCGCTATAGGGACTCAATGTCTGGCGTTCATGATGGAATACTTGTATAGACGTGGGTGGTAAGTAACCTACTACCGCACTTGAAACGACAGATCGTTGATATAATATATGGTTACTAACACTGTCCGGGTTTGATGATAGCACGATAACACGGCCATACTCGTATGAACGATCGTGGGTGATAAAACACTACCGCACTTGTAACGAATTGTCGTTGACACGATATATCACACCGGTTCCCCGGGTACTCGCTAAATGAAATCCTCCCGGGGTTTAAGCTGTGTATAGCGGGGTCACAATCCTGAGATGCAACTACCGAAACGAGTGCGAATAGTGATTAGTATCCGGTTGATACAGTCAAATATAACGTCATTTGATGAAAACTCAGAGCCGCGTGACCACCCGTCTCGCCAACCCATCCCGCCCCACCGATGCCAATCGAACACACCGGCCGGCACCATCACGCGCATACCGCGGTAGCAGCGCGCTAACGTAGGCATATGGTGGCGTACAGGTGCCTCGCCTTGTGTGTCGCGGGCAGGGATGGGGCTGGCGGCGGGATGATGAGGGAGGAGCGCGAGCGGTCACGTGCAAATATTACGCACGTAGCGCGTGCCACGTACCCAAAAAGCGTTGCCAGCTACACATCTCGGATTTGAGACCCGTTTACGGTCTTCAGAAACGAGTACCTACGCGAACCGGTGTGATATCGTTACTAATACTGTCGGGATATAATGTCCGGCGTTCACGACTTATAACGATGTCAGGTTGACCCGACATAGCGTGACTACTGCATGGGTTGGTGACATACTTGTATGAACGATTGTGGGTGTTAAAGGCTACATCACATGTAACGATTTATCGTTCTTGACACGACATAAGCGTGCCTAACACTGTATGTGCGATCAGGACTTATTCCTGTCCATGGGTGATGATAACAGCGACAAACTTGTATGAACGGCCGTGGATGATAAAATACTACTACATCACATGTAACGTTTTATCGTCGACACGACATATCGTTGATAGTACTGTCGGGACATAATGTCCGGCGTTCACCGATTGTAACGATGTCACGTTGACCTGATATAGCGTGCTGACTACTGGCAAGATCGGTGACATACTCGTACATGAACGATTATATTGAGTAATAAAAAGCTACCGCAATTGAAACGATTTATCATTGACACTGAGATATAGCGTGACTAACACTGTGCGGCCGGGACACATTGTCCTAGGCTGATGATACAACGACATACTTGTATGCACGACCGTGGATGATAAAATACTACCGCATCTGTAACGATTTATGCTGACACGATATATCGTTACTCCCGCTCCACCGGGGCAGAAAAACATATAGAGCACAACCGCTGCCAGGCTGGCGCGGAACAACTTCACACGCGCCACTGTATCCAGGTCCTTGGCCCATGTTTGACCCGTATTTGACTGGGTTTTTGGCCAGGGTTAGGGCCTTGAGCACTATCCTCGCGGGCATCGTAGGTGGACCCGGATCAGCTCCGGGAGCAGCGACACTTCCGTCGCCGCCAGGCCCTTGCGAATTGTGCCAACCATGTCGCCCAGCGTCATCGGCTCCATATCGTGGTCCTTGAAAAACACGTTAACCGCTGAGAGGTAGGGTTGTAAACTACATGCCTTGATCGTCCCAAGGTTATTGCCAATCAACGTGACGCGTACCGAGCCATGGTATCGGGGTCAACGGCCGGCGCGGGTCGTTGTTCCTCCTCACACACGCGGAATTGTTGCTTCACACATCTCGCGTACGACGCCACATTGGTGGGCGCCCACGCTGCTGACAACAGCTCAAGAGTTGCGCGCTTATGGTGTCCGAACCTAGCACGCGGGTCAATTATTCTAAATGTCGATGAATAGAATCGGCCCACAGTGTAGTACACCCCGCGACCTCGATCCGGTTATTTGTGGCGGCGGCGCGAACCGGCGCCGTACGTATCACATGTTGGCCGCGCGACCCCGGGAATAGGGACAGCGTGGCATTTACTGCGCCGCGGTGCAAATACATCGAGCTCGAAAGGGAACGCGGAATAACATCTCGGGCCAGTGAGGTCTGCCAAGCATATCTCGCCCCACTTGCCATGGACGGGACATGCCGGTGCGCGGCTCCAACGAGCTCCAATGATCCTCCACCGCCATCTTGGTGAGCGCGTGGTGCCATGCCTTGCCGTCCCACCGCGGGCCGACTACGGCAGCCGCCGCTCCGCGATGTTCCAACTTGAGCACGAGGTTGGGTAGCACAGGCCAAGGGGCATTGCACAAGTTGTTCTCCCGACGCCAACCAGCATCCAACAAGTGTAGCGAGTCCACCGCCTCGCACGTAGGGTCCAGCCACGCCAGCCACGTTGTAGCGCGGCAGCAGAGTATTCAGGGCCGACGCGAACCGGTCGATTTAGTGCCGGCCGAAGCGGTTGTCCAGCTTCGCGACGAGTAGAGGGTCGAGCTGGCAGTGGTCGATGTCGCGGTGCCTTCAGAGTCAATCCGCCCACACGCTCGCCGCCGACAAAAAAATATGTAAGTAGCGGGCGCGTAAGTGGGTGCTGTGCTTGTTCAACATGCACCTCAACCGCAGCTCGGCCATCATATCTCTGCTAAGCGCGAGATGAGGCCCGAGAGAATGCGACATACTGCGTGGTTTTTCTCGTGCACGAGTACGTTTCGCCCGGCCAGATGCGGCTGGAATCTCTCGACGGAGAGGCGGACGGCCTTGAACTCCTTCCAAGTGATGTGCCGGCGTTCGTCGTCCGAGCTCTGAAACCCCGCGCCTCTAGTCTGCCATTGAGCCCCCCCCCCCCCCCCCCCCCCCCCCCCCCCCCACAGCCGGAGCTGTCGGTGTGAAGTAAGGCCATCTCCACCGGCCAGTGGATCGGCTTGCCGTTGGACTGAAAAGGCACCGCTGTCCACTACTGTAGGTTTCAGCGGAGCTGCGGGGTCATCCAAACCCGGCCGCCCAACTTGTCGCCCACCACGGCGTGGAGCTCACGGAGGAGGAACCGGGCGGAGGTACATGTATTGTACGCTTACCTGCCTCGCAACGACTGCAGGTCGCGCACGGCAAGCCGCCGCGCGTTTCGAGTGGCCCAGCCGATGAGCTGCGTGGTCTCCCGCGCCAAGGGCGCCAGCTTGTCGGCCGGCGCGTACAATTAATTCGTCACCGTGTCGATATCCACCCCCAGATGCATGCCGAACGGACATGGCTCCCGGAATCAACCGCTCGTGGGGTTCCGCTGCAGCCCCAAGGGGTTGAGGAGGCTAGAGAGCCCCTGGTGCAGGCGGAGCGGCTCCTCCTCTGAGGAAGTGAAGAGGAGGAAGTCGTCTACATAAGGTAAGTTGCTCGCTCCTCGCCACCGGGCGCGCCGGAGGTAGCGCTTGCTCTGTGTGGGCCACGTAGACCATGAGGGGGGGGGGGGGGGTTCCGGATCGGGCTTGCGGAGGTAAGTGACAATGGTCTCGGTGAATTTGATGACATAGAAGGGGGAGGGGGACCAGCCCATTGGCAGACCGGCGAGGCGGAAGAGTTGTCCGCGCACGTCCACGGCGAAGTAGCCTCGCTCTTGCTCCGCGATGCCTAGATAGGGCGTAGAAGCCGTATTGCATGTCGAAGGAGAACATGTATTCTCCCTTCTTGTGGGTGCTGCACTCCTAGAAGGGTCTCCATCTTGATGCGCTTGCGCACACAATAGGAGTTCAGCACCCGTAGGTCAATGATGCATAGCCATTCATTGACGCCGGGCTTGGGGACTAAGAAGAGCCTTGATACCCACTTGTTGCATGTGCCCTACTCCCACGCGCCGGACGTCACGAAGCGGGCGAGCTCGCCCTCGAGAAAGGTAAGCTGCGCCATGGTATCGTCTTGCAGTTAGGTACCATTGTGGGAACGAGGTGGGGGACGGTTGAGTTTGAAGGAGACTCGGACGCCCTCCCATATTCACCGTAGAACTTGCTCGCTCGCGCCTACGTCTTGCCATCTCCGCCGCACGCGATGTCGCATGTAGTCGGAACCGGGGATACAAGTGTCTCCGCGGCGGGGCACACCACCATTCTTGTTCCGCCTCGGGAATACATATCTTCTTAGCATGGTCGCCGGGCTGAGGCTTGCCCTTGATCGCGCCCTTGTCCTTGTCCTTGTCGGCCTCTCTCGCTCTGCTCGCTCCTGCTTGAGGCGGGTGCCACCTCCTCCTCCGCCCCCTTCCCCGCCTCCGCCGCCGCCGCCGCCCCCCTCCTCCCCCCTCCCCCCCGGCGCTGCCCTTGAAGTGCGCTACGGCTTGGGCCTTGGCTGTCTTGTTGAGGCTGACCTCGAGTCGATGATCGTCCATGGCATTGAGGTCGTCGACGCCGTTACTGGATCGCTCAACGGCGATAGTATCGAAGAAGCGGTTGTGAGCGACGGCGGTAAAAACGCCATAGCACATGAGGTGACGATTCTTGTCTCGAGTCGCGTGCTTCTTCTCCTCCGTTAGGAATAAGCGCCCCCCCACGTCGTGTCGTGGGGTCCAAAGTCCGGGTGCTGTGACGCCCACGGGAGGCATACACCCGGCGTAAGCCCTTGGCATGTTGTCAGTCCAGTCGCGCGGGTCTATGAACGCCGCGAGGCCATGGGTCTTGGCAGGGAAACCGGGGGGAGAGTCGTCCTCTCCGTCGCCACCCGCGATGCTATCGCCCAGCGTCAAAGGAATGAGTTTCCGCTTGTGTTTGTTGTTGTTGTCCGGTATGGGTACGGGAGTCCAGCTCGTCGAGGCAGCCGCAACATCATCTGCCGCACTAGCTCATTGAGGCTAGCGATGTCAGCTGACTGTCGCAATCGGAGCGTCTCGACCGCCCTCCTCTGCTCGGATGTACATGTCGTCGGGCAATCGTGGGCTGGCCATAAACCTGTGTAGTCGTTCCCGTCGTGTCGAGCGGCTCGTCGGTCGTCGTAAGTTAGTAAGGGGAGATCGGGTGTCACATGACGAGATCACGAGACTACTAGAGTCTCGATGCCGTTGCGCTATCTGATCTCAACGGCGTAAAGGCAGAAGGTGGAGTCACCGCCGCGCCGCGGGTCGTCAAATCCCCTCGGGGGCGAAGGGAGGGCAACGACTCACGCACAGCGCTAGCAGCGTACGGCGGAATATGTAACGTCGGGTTAATCCCCGTCGTACTTAGGCCCCGTGTAATTCAAACCTCCATAATTTCAAAACAACCATATTTAAAGCAGTTGTCGCTACTACTAAGACCATCTCAACTAGATTTGTTGTTTTAGCTGCCTTTTTCTCCCTCAGAAAGGGGGGAGGGGTAAACCGGATATTGGCATAACAAGATGCTGAATCCCAAACAGTACTTTATACAATATTGGAGAAGCCGTTGCGACGCGTACGGCCGTGCCTGTCCCCATGCTTGCGTGCGCGCTATCCTTGGCGACGCCACGTCGGTTTTAGAGGCTCCATTCGACTCATCCGCCGCAGAACCCTAGCCACAGGCCGCCATATTGGGCATCACAACACCCACTCTCACAACAACCACCCCCACTATGCCCCTGAAACTGATTTGTGGCGTTCTGTCAGTATGCGTGAGCGTGAGCATCGACAACGTGCGTCAATTCAAGCCGTCGTGGAGGAAAGCGACGGAGTTCGGCGCGACGGCGACTACGACATGCTCGGACGTTATGTTGACAGTGTGACAATTATACGGTACAAGCATAATACCCGTACTCGCAGTGCACATCGTACTAGTACTCGGACACATAGTACATCTACTAATTAAATCGTAGCATATCGTACACGTATAATTGTCACAACGGTCATGCATTGTCTTGCCACCGCCTCCCTACCGCTTCACGATGCCGGTGTTGTCACCATGAGCGTCTCAAAGAATACCGCCGACACCGCGCACGATTGCACTACTGCGTTTATCGACGATACCCTTTATGGTATCACGCTGGAAACGCTTGAGGTGGTTTTCCTCCACTTTCCGGTTACCCTTCCGGTAGACACGCGCCCAACGCCGGTGAACCCTATATGTTGCGTATGATTACGGTAGCCACATGTGGCAGCCGCCACCTATCCAGTGACCCCGAGAGTCTGTGAGTCGAGGAAGAAGAGACACTTCAACGATGTGATATTAGACTGGCTAAGGTGTATGGAAGTTAGGTGGACTGCCTGTTGGAATCTGCCCGATACCCTAGCACCGGCCGGGCACATGTCCCGCGCGCGTTCGCGCGCGTGCCTGCCTCCCGGCGGGCCCGCCGGGCGCTCTGCTTCAGCTCTCTTCCTGTCCACAGTCCCCGAAGCTCGAGCCCGGCTCGCTGCTCCCACTGTAAGATGCTCCGAGCACTTCCACTCACTCATCTGCGGTTGAGCCGTTTAGGTTATGGGCCCTCACACGTCACGTGGGCGCGAGCGGGGTACAGGGAGAAGTCCGTGCGTTCGGCGCACGTCCGGAGTCGTTCGAAAAACGGCCGAGGCGGCTGCCTCAAGGGCGCCGAAAACTCCCCCACAAGGGGCGAGGGATGCACGCTGAGCCTCCGGGGCCAGTACACAACCCTCCCGACACCGTATCGGGGTTCCGCCTACCGGCCCGAGAGAGCCAGCCTCCGGGGCTGCGCTCAACAGACAAGTCTCCGGGACGAGTCACCATACTTAGTTTTTAGATTTAGATTTAGATCCCCGTACCCTGCGGACAACGGCAACACAGTGGAACGTTCCGCCTGCCACCTTCGCCGGAGTGGACGACCGCTGTGGTGCTGCTGGCCACTCGTTGACCGCAAGTACAGGGGATAATATATTCGAGCGCTCCCAACATCGCAGCACAGATCTCCAGGCAGCCCGCCTACGAGTAGTATGTATGAGCAACCCGGCTACGGCTACCCAGCCAGGCGCCTACCTACCCAGGTCCAGCCTATTTCATCCCGCATACCGGTCCCACTTACCGGAAGCAACAATGTGGTGCTCTTGTTGCCGACGCAGTGCCGCGTAGCGGGCATCCACTTCGTCGTGCAATACTTAGTGTTTCGTGCAGTGCTTTGTGCTTCATACAACGGCAGCATATCGTCACATGCCAAGGCGACTTGTCCGCCGGCCGCCTGTCGAGAACGCGCATCTACGACACCGCGCTCGTGGATCTTATGGGCGGCCGCTGCGACGACCCTTGCCCCTACTGCGCAGATCTTCATAGCCAACCCGATGCGACGGCGACAAGGCCAGCCAGTGCGGCGGCTGGGCGTGCAAGAACACCAACTTCCGCGCCGCGCCCAACGGCTTCTACTGCCGTTGCATCATCGGCGAGCGCAGTGGCGACCGCGAGGAGGGCGAGTGCATCATCCGGATCAGCAGCCCGCCTACGAGCAGCATGTGTATGACCTGCCTGTGTGACAGTTACAATGTATTGTAACTAGTCCTGTGCTACCTTTGGCATGATACCAATACTAGTGTGCGCATGCCGCGCGCACTAGTGCTGTACCTCGGGGGATATTCCATACCCGAGGCTGCTGATGATCATCAGCCAGTATTGTTATATGTATATAACATACAATGCCATACTATGACTAGGCTGACGTTAGGCCTCCCAATCGTCTCTCCAAGGTGACGCTCTTCGCAGTGAGCGTGCTGCTATAGGTCGGCATGGTCTAGCGACCAGTGCCGGCACCAACGATAGTATATATAGCAGCGGGTGGTGACAACCTTGAAAACCAATTATTGTTGTATTCTCAAAACACTGTAGCCTCTCGCCTTTGCACCACCACTGCACACCACCTTTGTTTGTCCTTGCAGTCTCTATCCGGCTGAGACTGCCGCACTGGTTTCGGAGCGAGTGTTAGCTCCAGAATCTTCAAGTCTTCCACTGCAAGTATCCTCGTTTGTTGTATAATGAGTGACGTGATGAGGCGCAAGTTTTCGCGCGCACAACTGGCGGCTCGAGAGCGGGACGCAGATACTAAGCTACCTTTCGACTGCGGTGTCACAGCAACTGTGATTGTTACTTCAGGCACTGGAGCTGGTGCTGAGCGTGACATTATGATGACTGTTGAACCGAATCATAATAACACTGCTTTTCTGCCCTGTGGGACCTCGACACTTACCGACCTGTCAGTTCGCGAACTCGCAGTACGTATGCTGCAAACTGAAACCGGGAACACGATGAACCCGGCTGACCTGAATCTCTTCGACTGTGTGACTATCGATGGAACCGACTGCTTTCTGTACGAGGCTCGAGTGAATTATTATGAGCTGAAGAATGATACTCGTTGGCCATACCGTGCTGAGCAGCTGGTGAACGATAATCTGATAGCGTTTGTTGAACCTCAAGTAACGGTCGACCCGCCTGCTGATAATGGTCCTCGTTTCCCTGATCGAATCACTGTCGAACCTGGCAATGGTCGCCCGTCATATACTACCGAGATAGCTGCGCACCTGCGGGGTAAATGGTGTCGTGCCGTTCCCTATGTCGCAGCGCAAGTTATACACTCGGCAGTCGTCGATAAATGGTCGAACGTGTATAAGGCCGTGTCGACTTCTGGTATATGGACCAACAAGAGCTACCCTGGCGTACCTGTTACTGTACCGTTTCGTTTTGGCTTCGACGAGTCACCTTTGTGGGAGGTCGTCGACGACTACATGGCTGTCGACATAGCGACCGAGTTCTACTGTATGGAGCTGAAAGAACGACTACCTGCTACTGCGACCGAGTTCGTCATAGTCGTTCGTATATCGGCTCAAGTATACATGACCTTCAACGAGAAGACTGCATCTATAGACGCATATGCATATGAATGGATGCATCTATAGACTCATATGCATATGAATGGATGCATCTATAGACTCATATGCATCTGCATCTGCATCTGCATCTGCATCTGCATCTGCATCTATAGCCTGCAGGTGGTGATCGCATGGCGTGCTGGAGCAACCGCGACTTCTGCCGAGTACGCGCCAAGAATATTACGAAATACTGGCGATAACTCGGCAGGAGCTGAGCAACGAGCCGACGACCGTCGAGTGTACGGCGGGCCTTTGTCATCCGGAGCAGCGGAGCTCGGCGCATCGCATGTTTGCTAACCGAGGAGAAGCGCGGAGGAGTCGACGTGTCGACGCGCTGATCGACGACCTTTGTTATGGTCTTTTCAGTGGCGACCGCTCCCTCGGCAAGTTGCCTCGGCACATCCAAGGTCAGTACGCACTTTACGCACTTTAGATGATGATGATGATATACCGTCAGATTCTACTCGTGCCCCTGTAGATGCACCTACTGATACGTGTACTGGTAGTAAAGCATCTGATATAGATACGAAAATCATACTCGTTACAGCAGCTCGAAAATTGTCGGGTCGTCGTCGAGTAAAAGCTATATCCGTCGTAAATATGTCCAGACTTCTAGTACACATACTGGTGTTACCTGGAGACTGGTGGATCGTATCTTTGACCCCCTCTATGATAAGTATATGTTTACTTTAGAGGGATGTGCAGATTTATGAGGGATGGAATACCCATAAGGATCTGCCATTTTGCTGGTCAACGAATCAGTTTTAGAACGGGACTTAGCTGGTGAACGAGGATATATACATCCACCATGGAACAGAGTAGAACAAATTGCTGCTGCACACTTTGGACAGTGTCGTAAAGCTAATCGTGATGATACTCTGGGTGTTTTATACTACCAGCTTGGGATAAGTTTGATGCTGAGACAAAGCATTAGAAACTAATCCAAGAGTTCCCGGCTAGAACGCCTATGTTTACCCGTTTATCACCAGATAATGCTACTGTCCATATGATGTTCGCCCTGTGCCGTGGCCCATTCGTATATGGCTGGTGGACAATGAATGTAGTATGCCTGATGATATTATGGATGAATCCTGCTCACCTAATGTTGATGGAGAGATGTCTGCGGACACTCAGGATTTTAACGTGGAGTCAGAAAATGTCAACCAAAATATTTTTGACTCGGAAACCGTTAATGTGTCGGCTGATAATGTTGATAATGTATCACAACCAGCTATTGTGGCTTCATTAAGTAAATGGGACGATCCCAGGCCACTGTTAAAGGTTGAAATCAGCTTAAATACTGGTGCTCATGTAGATGCATTGGTAGATAATGCGGCATCACTGAATTTTATTTCTGAGGACTTTGTCCGTAAAAATAATATTCAGATTGAGAAACTTCAGAAGAAAATTCCGGTTCGTCTTGCTAATGGTCAACGTGTGAGTTGTACACAGATCGTTACCATTACATGTGATATAGCAGGACACTCATTTGAGAACCGAGTATTTTATGTTCTTCGAGAACTCAATGTGGCTGATGTTGTATTAGGATTAACTTGGCTTGATGAAGCACAAGTATCTGTACAATATGGGGAGAATCGTATCTTAACCCTAATTGATGGTACAGAAATCCAGTTTGAAACAATAGAACGCCGACCCGCATGTAGTTCGGTTTCTGCAATTAAATTGATGAAATTAATGCGGAAAACGGCGAGGGGAGGGAAAGCAAAGCCCCGTGTGGCTGAGTTCTATTCTGTCCAAATACGTGTGATTAAGGATGACCCTAATCTGCATTTGGATGATGCAATGCTACCTGAGCATGAGGAGGTTGTTCGTAAAATTCTTTGTGATGAATTCCCGGATGTGTTGCGACCGGTTGATAGTGCTCAGCAGCATCGACCATGGGACCATAAGATTGATCTTGCTGGTACTATGAAGAAACAACGTCTCAATCGGTTGTCCCCGGCTGAGCGTGCCGTGTTAGATCGCCAATTACAATCAGCTATTGAAGCCGGACATGTACGTCCTAGTCAATCTGAGTTTGGCTCGCCTATTCTTTTTGTTAGGAAGGCGGATGGATCTCTCCGGTTATGTGTAGACTTTCGTGGTCCCAATGATGTTACTCGGAAGGATGCGTATCCCTTACCGCGTATTGATGAAACTCTTGATGAGTTGAGGAAAGCTCGATGCTATACCCATTTAGATTTAGCCTCTGGTTATTGGCAGGTTGCTATAGCTGAGGAGGATACATCTGATGGATTATTAAAATGGACTGTTATGCCATTTGGGTTATGCAATGCCCCTGCAATTTTCTAACGTATGATGAATGCTATCTTATGTCCCTTTTTGCGTAAATTTGTGGTTGTGTATCTTGATGATATTTGTATATATTCAGAGAATTATGTTGACCACTTAGAACATATTCGTATGGTAGTGGCAAAATTATCTGAACATAACCTATGTTTGCAACTAAAGAAATGTTTCTTTAGTATGACATCTATGGAGTATTTGGGATATACTGTATCGGTGGTAAAAGTTGGCATGTGCCAAAAACTCAGAGCGAAGTGCGAAGTTTTGTACAATTTTGCAATTTTTACTCTAAGTTTATTCACCATTTCAGTGATCTAACCACTCCTTTGACAGATTTGTTACGTAAAACAAAACCAGCCGTTGTAGACTGGAGTCCTGACTGTGAGGAAGCTTTCGAGACTCTTCGTCTGCCGTTGATTTCCGCACCTTGTCTGACCATACTGTGGAAATAGGCTTTGATGCGATGTTCACCGTAGCGACAGATGCGTCCAACGTAGGGCTCGCTGCAATAGTATTGCAGGACCAGGGAGGAGGCCCACAACCAGTAACTGGGCGTTATGGACGCGTACCAACATACTGGGCGCGGAAGCTGAATTCAGCTGAGCGCGGTAATGCTTACTCTGCTTATGACATCGAGGCATTTGCCATCTGTGAGTCAAATAAGCATTGGAGGTGTTATGTTGAAGGTTGCCGTCGATTCCTTTGTTTCAGACAATGACACCCTACGGCATTTGCTCAAGCAACCTACAGAACGGATGAATAAGCGCTAACCTCGCTATGGTCGCGACTTAAGCCTTATGTTGGTTCGATGTCCCTTGCGTACAGAAAAGGCAAGTGAAATAAGGCAGATCCGTTGTCTCGTAGACCGGATTTGAAACCGTTAAGTTTCGGTGGCCTTTATTGGACCGGGGATGTGCCGGACGCGGTTGAGACACTTGAAAGGTGTACACACCCCACTGTTTTCTGCCATAGCTTCTATGAGTGTGAGGGCTCTAAAGCTTAGTGATGACATACTCGACATGATAAAAACGGGGTATGTGGCAGACGACTTCTATTCCGAATGGGGGGGGATGGATGAAGTCGGGACATGTGTCCAAACGTGACGGAGTTTTTTGGAGACGTAAATGTCTATGTATTCCGAATAACCGTCGGCTCATTAACAAAGTATTGTATGAGCTACATGATACTACTGGGCACCGGGCTGTTCAGAGTACCTTGGCACGTGCCTTGGATCGTTTTTGGTGGATGCGTATACGTCATGACGTGAAAGCCTATTGTGATAATTGTCCAACCTGTAGGCGGGTACGTTCTCGTCCGCAGCCGGCAGCACCGACGCAGCCGCTTCCAGTGCCGCCACGTCCATGGCACTCGGTTGGTTTGGATTTCATTACCGATTTACCTGTGAGTAATGGTTTTGATGCAATGTTGGTTGTTGTATGCCATCTAACCCGTCAAGCACATTTTATTCCGACGATTAAAACTGTGACTGGTGAATATTCAGCTGAGTTATTTCTGAAGGAAGTATTCAGGCTGCATGGTTTACCAAGGGTTATAATTTCGGACCGTGATCCGAGATTTATGTCGTCTTTTTGGCAGACTTTGTGGCGTCGCCTAGGCACTAAGTTAAACATGTCTAGTGGCCAACATCCTGAAACGAATGGTCTGACTGAAAGGATCAATGCCATTGTCTGTGAACTGGCTCGAACGTTTTGTTGCTTTGATGGCACCAATTGGGTTGATCAATTGCCGTTGATGGAATTTTCGTATAATTCCAATCGTGCACTTGGTACTGAGCATACACCGTTTGAGGTTAATTACGGATTTAATCCTGAAACACCTCCTGACTTATTGTTTGCCATGAGGCCCACAATACTTGTGTCAGTCAGTGCTCAACATAAAATCCAGAATATGAAAGACATCCATGACTTAGTCAAATCGATTTTGGCAATTCATAAGTATGAGTTGACTGTTCGTCCTACGGAAAGGCAACGGAGGGATGTTACCGTTTTCAATGTTGGAGATAAAGTGAGTATTGTAACTCGCTTTCTGAAAATCAAAGGCCAACCTAACCAGAAGTTAATGGATAGGCAGTTGGGTCCTTTTCCGATTATTTGAGAAGACTGGCAATTATAGTTTCCGGTTGCAGTTGCCTCCGGGGATGAAGTTGTATCCGGTTTTTCATGTGAATAGTTTGCGGCCTTGTCCGACTGCATCTATTCGTCCGGTTGTGCCAATGGTCACGGGTTCTGAGGAAGATCCTGACAACCAGGAGTTTGAAATTGAAAAGATATCCGCAGTCAAAGTTGGCTTGATGCCTGAGTGGCCGCAAAAGATCTCAATTGCAATTTCTGGTGCACTTTGCAGATAAAACTATTGCACCTGTTTGACATCGTTTGTTTGATGTAAAACGGACTGTTGCTTTGCAAAGTTTTATGGATACGCCGATGTGGCTGCAGTTTGCTGAGTCAGATGAGTTTCTGCAGCATGCGGCTAAACATCCGGCTAGAATTCCAACTGCAAATTGAATACTGCTTTATGTTGTCCATGGGGGGAGAGATGTAGTGTGACAGTTACAATGTATTGTAACTAGTCCTGTGCTACCTTTGGCATAATACCAATACTAGTGTGCGCATGCCGCGCGCACTAGTGCTGTACCTCGGGGGATATTCCATACCCGAGGCTGCTGATGATCATCAGCCAGTATTTTTATATGTATATAACATACAATGCCATACTATGACTAGGCTGACGTTAGGCCTCCCAATCGTCTCTCCAAGGTGACGCTCTTCGCAGTGAGCGTGCTGCTATAGGTCGGCATGGTCTAGCGACCAGTGCCGGCACCAACGATAGTATATATAGCAGCGGGTGGTGACAACCTTGAAAAAGAGACAGCCAATTATTGTTGTATTCTCAAAACACTGTAGCCTCTCGCCTTTGCACCACCACTGCACACCACCTTTGTTTGTCCTTGCAGTCTCTATCCGGCTGAGACTGCCGCAGCCTGAGCTCCCCCCCGACTGCGTTGGCTATCTGCCCTTTGGCTTGGAGGCGTGCGTGCGCGATTGGGCTAGCGTCTGCGAGGTAGCGCTGCTATTGGGTGGCGTTAACTCAGCTATGAGCAGCCCGCCCTGTGCTCCCCGACTGCGTTGGCTACCAACAACTAGTGCTCAGCAGCCCCGCCGCTCGCGGAGAGGCTGCCAGAAGCATCTTGCGCAGCGCAATGCCCGGCGTCGCCCAGAGCACGAAGATGACGCCCTCGCGGCCTCATCGCTAGCCAGCTCCGGCTCACCAGCTCCACAGCGGGGCAACAATGCAACATGGAGTGCAATGCTCGCGGAAGCGCATCGCCCGGAAGCTATCAAGGATGTATTGGGTAGTCGCTATCGATTACTGCTACTATTCAGTACTGTGTTAGCGCCAGATTCCGACCATTGTTCCAATTGCACACGACGGTCAGCCGGAGATGACCCCCGTGTACAATTGAGGGGGCTGTTGGAATCTGCCCGATACCCTAGCACCGGCCGATACCTTAGCACCGGCCGGGCACATGTCCCGCGCGCCTGCGCGCGCGTGCCTGTCTCCCGCCGGGCGCTATGCTTTCACTCTCTTCCTGTCCACAGTCCCCGCAGCTCGAGCCCGGCTCGCTGCTCCCACTGTAAGATGCTCCGAGCACTTCCACTCACCATCACGGGTTGAGCAGCCGTTGAGCAGCCGTTTAATGCCGGCACAACGAACAAGGTGGGACGTGACTTCGTGCAGCATGCGCGAGGTTCCCGTGCAACTCACTTGAGAATAATAACAAAAAGAACGGCGGGGTATGGGCGCAGCTGCATAAGCCCCCCCCCCCCCCCCCCCCCCCCCCCCCCCGCCCCGCCGCCCCCCTTGACGACTGTTTAGAACGGTTCTTGGCGGCAAGTTTGAAATGGGCAAGCACGCAGACGAGCAAGATCCCGGTAAAAATCTGCGAAATCAATAGACTACTCAAGCTGCTCCGCGGCAACGGCAATTGGACTGCGACGAAAGGCAGGGAGCCCATCGTGTTCGCTTATGTCAGCGGCCTCGAAACTGCGATGTCGGCATAAGATAGGTAGGCTTTGGCCGGGAGAGCAAGGGGTTGATACTTCCACACTATAATCATGTGGTTTTTCTTCATATAATATTGTCATCTCTTGCGCATGTTATCTCTGAGGCAATAGCTTGCGGGCCAATGTGTGCTTGCATAACATCACCATCAATGATACAACCGCCCAATTGCATCTTTGCAGCTCTTTTGACAACACTTTGTGATACTACATGTGGATGCGGCAGGACAGATAATATAAAAAGGGAGCTCAACAAAGGGGGTGCGGGGCACCTGAAATGACAAATCAAGTTGTGATGGCCTAAAAGATCAATAACAATGCAAACTCTACAGGGTTAGTACTGGTACTGGCGCTCGACGAGTGAATCACAATATAAAAGTCCGATGAGCAACATCAAAACGACTACGAAAGCAGCAATAGGATATCAACATAAGCCGCCAGGTACAGGCATACCACAGGGCAGTACTGTACCGGTACTTGCGCGCATATACGTCGCCATTCACATCAACGCGTCGCGCCGCTGGATGATCAGCATCTGCAGGAGGTGTGTCGTTCTTTCCACCCCACGAACCTTCCCTCGACTCGCCGCCCATGTGAGGCTTCGCAGCGTGTGCAGTTCAGGGCTTAGTGAGGCAGCTGCTGTTCGGCGCAATGAGGCGTGGCGAGAGCTGTGAGCCGGAGCTGCGGCGGGGCACCGACCCCGACACCGTGGCGGCTAACCGGCGGGCGGGCCGCCAGTTTCTGAAGCTAGGCTGGGGGCGCAGCCATTTCCGGACGGTGGAGTCGCCGCTATCACTGTCGGGGCTGGTGATCACCATGTGGGACCGCCCCTGCGAGACGTCCGATATGGTCCGGCTCGGCTTCCAGCTCCCGCTTCTCAGCGTGCGATCCCGCCTCCCACTGGAACCCGTACTGATGGCGGCATGTGACGCGCAGCGGGTCAATAAGAAAACAACTCCGTGAGGTGAACCCGCACCGTAACGTAGCGTCGGCCTTGAGTGATCGCATGCGCGCTCGCAGGCTTATGCACTCGTCAAGGCGCTGACCAACGACCAACCGCGGCTGAAGCGGTCATCGGGTGGCGGGATTGAAAAGGCGCTGCTGTCGCGGCTGGATGAGTGGACGTACTTTTATCAGCAGACAATCGACGTGCCGATGGCGGGGGCGATGCGCTTTTGCATGTACAGCGTAACGGAGCAGCTGGGGCCCGGCGACTTCGTGGTGATGAGCACCTCCCAAGGAGGGGGGGGGGGGGTGCATAATGCTTGCGCGGAGGGCGTTGTTGAGTGGGGAAGGGCTTTCATTCCTGATGGTTCTGATAGCATACTCGTAGGGACTGTGACGACAATCAAAATAACAGTGACAATGTCGACCGCGACGACATAGGTGACCGAGTGGGAGGCGGACGAGGACATGCCTGGCTGCGACCAAGTGTCACCCACTCGCGTGCCATCGACCCGCGCCGACCCGCTGGCGAAGCACGTGCGGGTGGTACGGATCACGGAGCAGGGGCTGAAAGCGGACGTGTCGGTGGCGGCCTACCACTCCTACACGGGCTGGGGGGTGGGCAAGATGCTCCAGAAGGGCGGCATGCAGCTGCGCACCGCCAATCAGTGCAACGTTTTCCTGGTGGCCGAGCTCTGCGCCAGAATGATGCGGCCCGAAGTGGAGCCCCTTTTGCGGAGCTGGACAGCGAGCGCGCCCATCTACTCTCCATACTATCCCGCCGGCCTGGAGACTGCTACGAGGGGCAAAGACGCCACTGCGTGCCACAGGTGCTGCTGGGTGGTAGATCCCCTGTGCCAGTCCTATCAAGCCTTTCTGCCCCCCCCCCCCCCCCCCCCCCCAACCCTGCCCGCATCCTCAACTCTGGCAAGCCTGCAAGACCTCCACCCCCCCCTCCTCGCCCTGAGGCCATCCGCCTGCTGCTGCCATCATGTCAGGGTTCAACTGCAAGCTGCCGGCGTGGACTGGGAAGGTTGGAAGCCTTGCTCGTTTGATGGCGGTGACGGGAGCTATGGCGTCAGCCTGAGCTCCGCAGTGCATCACAATCACGTGCCGTCCTTCAAGGCGGAAACGGTGTTGCCTGGTGTCAACGTACGCACCGCCCGTCGTCCTCCCCATCCGCACCTGCCCCATCACATGCACCCATCCCTGCCTGCGCAGCTCCAGGTGCCTCTCCATTTACCGGCTGACGAATGCGGGGGTCGGTGCAGGCGGGCACCCTCCGGCGCGCCCTCGCGTCCCCCGAGCTCCAAGAGATCGTCCACAAGGATGCGACCTTTGCTATCGCGTCTGAGATGGATCAGCAGATGCGCATCATGTTAAGGTAGCCCCTCCTCCACCCCTGCCTCCCTCCATTACCTAGGCACGTTTGTTTGTCTGGTGAGGAGCTATGCGGCTCACCCTCCCCTTCTACTTGCAGGAAAAGCCAGGTAGCTGCCAATGCCGCTGATTCTGGCCACTTCAACTCCAAGTCCTGGCGTGCGAAAGGAAATGACCTCAACTCTGGGATGCTCCCCTTGACGGTGTTCTCTAGCCAGCTCGCTGACGGCCGGCATGCAGTGTGCCTCTGGCGGGTATCCCCCCCCCACCCCCCCCCCCCCCCCCCCTTGTCCTCCCTGAAAGTTCCATTGCCACACTACATCCATTGCCCATGTTGCGCATCAGAGTTCCATTGAACATGTGTTTGAGGTCCCTGAGGGATTGGAGGTCCGCGCCGCTGTCTAAGGGCATGTCTGACATGTTGTTCCCGGCCGCTTGGTTGCATAGGCAAAAACTCCTGATGACCAGACGATTCCGAATTTCTGGGAGATTTGGCTGATCAAGCAGCAGGTGCCCCCCCCCCCCCCCCCCCTCTGTCTCTCCCACTTTCCGCATGTATTGTGCAAACACAAACAGTCTGCGGATATATAAATTGTTTTCGAACCCCCCTCCCCCCCCCCCCCCCCCCCCCAGAGAGGAAAAAACTATTGTAACGGAGAAATAAGTCACAATTTAGCACGAATACACAACGAATATTCCGACGCAAAGAGGGAAAAACAATTCAATATTTTTTCGCCTCGCAGACCGTATTTAATTCTATGGTAGTAGAGGAACAACGTCCTGCTGGCAGCTGCTTTCCTTGCCACCACCCTTTTCCTATCGCTGTCACCCAGCCTGAGCCATACCCCTGTTGGATGTAGGGCTATGATGCGCATGTGAGCCTGGTCAAATACACGCGGCACACACTTGAGGTGCACAATGACTTCATTGCTGGGGACAAGTACCCTGGCGCATCCGCCATGCTGTTCGGGTCGGACCCGCCGCCAGGAAGCCTGGCGGCGGCCTCCAAGCTCATGGCATACAAGCTTGGCGGCCAGCTGCTGCGGTTGCGCGCGTACCTGGCCACATCGGAAGGGGGTGCCCTGCTAGCGACCCACGCGGAGGGGGTGGGCGGGCAGCTCATGCACGGCGCCCTGAGCTGCGTGTTCCAGCCGTGCTATTGGATCTCCCGAGCGTGGAAACCCAGGACTGCCCATGGATATGCGCATCAAGAACCTCGATGATGATGAGCCCCCCCCCCACCCACCCACACCTAGGATTCACTCTGTATTTGACAAAAAACAGGTAAGCGCGCAGAGTTGTCCTGCGAGTCGGCTTCACTGCTAATGGAGGGCAAAGGCAGCCATTGGCATAAATCACAAGATGCCACACCAGGTATTAATATGTATAGTGAGCGGATATTGCTTCCAAATATGTGCCCCCCCCCCCCCCCCCCCCCCCCCCCTTGGAGTTCCATCAATCTTTGTCATGCCATTTCCTAGTTTGAAACTCATTTGATTCCGCACTTGATGCTGATGGAAACACATGGCTGCATGATATCGGACTTTGTTAGCATGAAACTACAGCAAACTGTTTGCCACCTTATCGTGCTTTTTTTGTTGAGGGACAAGAGCTCCGTGATGGCGTCGATTGCATGTTGCCTGTCTATTGTATTAAGGCATGGAGGCCATCAAGGGGTAGTGCCAACTTGAACGTGTCCCAGGGGCTGGCGGCTGCAGCAGGAGTAGCAGCAATGGTAGCGTTTGCAGTGTATGTGGATAATGCTTCAAAACAACAGCAGCAAGCCAGCAAATCAGCCAGAGCGAACCGATTCGAGCAGCAGTAGCGCCACCGGCAAGGATTATCTGTATTGGTTCTAGTTGTTTGTAAATAGGCAGAAGAAAATCGGCGCCAACTACCTCCAGGCGAAGGCAGTGTCCTCGTGGGAAACAACTCGAAATGGGAGGCAAAAGGCGCAAGAATGCCCCCTAGCCAAAGCGCCTCGGCCGCCGCCCAATACTGGACGGGTGAGTGCAACCCACCCGGCCAAGGGTGCGGGCAACCCGTGCACCGGTGTGCATCTGAGAACGGCCAGCCCAATCCGACGCCAATGCGGCTGGTACCGGAAGTATATGCCTAAAAAAACCTATATAAATCGCTACGGGTGTCTTTTGTACAATTTAAATGAAGAAGGTGGTATGTTTTAGTAGTGCGTTCTGACTACATATATATCAGGCGGTATACACTGGTATGTCCGGTACGTGTGTGCGGATTGAGGGACCAGCAGATATTGATATATGCGGCTGGCGCTATGCATCACGGCGGATGATGACGATGATATCCAGCAGCACATCACGGGCCGAACCACTGCCCGGCCCGCTGATGGCAGCGCTGCACGCCTGCGCGGTTGCCCATCCGAGGCGGGCGGAGCACGCTGGGATACCTTACCATGATTTAGAGACTAAATAATTCTTAACACGGATTCCCATATATCTGCAACCTTCTACTTTACTACTATGATCGCCAATTTTAATCATGCCAAGGAAGTAACATTGTATTCGTTCTGGTTTGGATTACAAAAGCATAAGCAACAAGGGACTACCGCGTTTGTCCTGTCCCGGGGGCGAAAAAAAATAACAAAAAGTACAACGTTTGTATTCGTTCTGGTACTTAGCGCCTGTACGGCCTTGCCCCACGCGCGCCCCCCCTGTCTGCCGCCCCCGTACGGGTAGTGGTTTGCCTTCGCCCGACTCTTAACGCCCGTTTCACCCTACCCGCCATCGAATAATATGGCGACCACTATCGCAAAAACACCTCCACATCCTCGATGCTACCGCGCGCCTGTATACTGACCACCTAGCGGAGCAGCGGTATACCAAAAACCTCGTCCTGCCGAGAGTTGTGGCCGTGTGAGCCAGCGGCAGCTCTTCCTATCTACCCAGGGTAGTGGTAGAGCTACGACGACTTGATCAGGCGTTCGTACCCAACAAGGACTTTACGAGGCCCTCGGTGAAGTTCGGTACCGGTGGGCTCTGGGAGTAGCTGACTTGTCGACACGGGGAGTTAGGTGGCGAAAGCGACGCCAGGATGAACGAGGGTCCCATGGACGACGCGCCGACGGGGCGCGGCATGCTGGACCTGCCTCCCGAATGCCTGACCCGCGTGGGGACGCTGGTGGGCAGCCTGGCGGACATGCTGTCCCTGGGGCAGGTCTGCCGAGCGCTGCGCGACTGCGACCGCGACTGGCTGTGGCGCGCGCGCGTGGAGGCCGACTTCGGGCTGCGACTGCCGCCGGCCGGCAGCGGCGTGAAGCCGCCCAAGGCGCTTTACATTGAGTTTCACAGGCAGCGCTCCGGCCGGGTGCGCTTTCAAGGCTGCTACACGGACGGCGGCTGCGACGCCAGCGCGCGTCGCTACTGGGTGCGCCCCCCCCCCCCCCCCCCCCCCTATTCCGCACTTCCACCCGCCCACCGCAGCGCCATTTGTCGCTTTATCTACTTTGCACAGGTACGGTACCCTTACGAGACGGCAGGCAGGCTCTCAGGCGTCCGACCCAGGTTCCCGGGCTGACCGGCTGCTGGGCTGTGACCCGTTGGCCAGGTTGACAACATGTTCCAAGAGAACCATTGGGACTCGTACTGCAGTGAGGCCGGCAGCAATGTGCACTGCGCTGGGCTGCTGCTGGTGAGTGCCTCGCGCCCCCCCCCCCGCCCCCCCCCCCCCCCCCCCCTCCCCCCCCCCCTCCCCCCCCCATGCAAAGGAATACCGTTGGTGGTAGTGGGTTGTGTGTTGGGGGGGGGGGGGGTCGCTGTGGCAGGCTGCCCCAGATGATCTGCGGTGCCACGCAGCAATGGCCCCAGCCGTTGCCTGCTAGCATGTGCCGTCAGTGGGCCAGGGGGGGGGGGGGGGGAGGGGGGGGGGCTGCCCTCCTGACGGCCTGCACCTTGGGCCTCTGCAGGGAGCGGGCCACGAGGGGGACCAGCAAGCGCAGGCTCATCGGGAGTACCTCATCGAGCGGTGCCGGAGGGCTGCAGAAGAGCTCTTCATGGACCCTGTGTACGCCCCCTCCAGCCGCCCTGGTGCATCTCCCCCCCACCCCCACCCCACCCCCACCCCCACCCCCACCACCAAAACCACCTCGCCCGCCCTGCGCTGGCTAGCGGCTGAGGGGCAGGCGTGGTGATGCGGCAGGCGCCTCGAGACATGGACAACATCGGAGCTGGACCACTTTTTCCTTGAACTGTACAACGAGTTCCGCCAGCGTGAGCCTCCCCCCCCCCCCACCTTCTCCCCATAGGTGCAGAGCACCCAGCACTGGGCACGTGACTCAGGACGCGCTCTCGTGGAAAGGCTGGCAACTGATGCCGGGGCCCGATCACTCACTCCCTTCTCCCCCCCCCCCCCCCCCCCCTTCCCCACCGCCGCGGGGTCCCAGGCTCCCTCATCGGCATGCTCATTCTGCATGGCGTGGCGCACGACAAGCGGCATGAGGAGGCGTCGCGCATGCGCCGAACCATGGACTGGATCAACGGCCGCCTGCAGACCTGCGACACCATGGTCTGCGAGGACGCCCACCCCCGCGGTGGGGACCCCCTGGCCCACTTCTCAACCGCTTTCGTTTCCTGTGGCCTCTCGGGTCCCGCGCGCTGGGAAGACACCATGCCGTACCTGGAGACAGAGGGACCTCGCACAGAGCCAAAGGATGTCGCAAGGACACCATGATAGCTGCATTGTTTCATTCAGCGAACCCGGCGGGGCAAGCTGCAGCTGGGCAGGCTCGGCGGGGGCATGTCACTGCTTCTACATGTGCCCGGCGCGACGTTGGGAACGAACAGCTGTTTGTGCCCCAGATTCGGTGTGCCGGCACTGAGGCAGAACCTGCGTGCCGTATCCGTGACCGTTCCATCTATATTTATGTTCCCCGTGGTGGTTTTGCCGGCATTAGAGTTTGGCGTGTTTTCACATGAAATCAGTGTATTGTCGACGCCGCGTCGGCGCCCGTAATGGCAGTCACCTCTGGACACCGCATCGCCAGCTCCATGACCGCCAGTTCCATCGCCGATTCCTGTGAACTGCACTGCTGCCGGCTTGCCCGCATGCCCCATCGTATGACCCCCCTTTCCCCCCTTCTTCCCAGCAGCAGGGGCGTCCAGTAGTGCCCAGGCGCGGCCGGCATTCCTCACCCGCACCAAGGCGCCCTCCTCGCACCTCCGCCTGTTTGACACGGCGCTGGGCGAGCTGTGGGCTCGGCCGGAGGCCGGCAACTGGGTGGCGAGCGTGGACGCGTGCCACATCAGCCGGCTGGGCCACTTCTCCTGCCCCGTCGCCTGTGGGGCCGTCTTCCTGGCAGACGCACGGCAGCGCCGCATCCCCGGCGGCGCCCCCGCGCTGCGCACCCGCATCCAGGTGCGCCCTCGCCGGCTCCCCCCGCCCGGGTAGGGCTGCCTTGCAACTGATTCCTAAGACTACAAGCCACCGGAATTGCGAGGCAGCTGCTTGCCGTTATAACAACTCCATATAGGGAGGGTATGCTACGGGTTAAGGCAGGGCGGACCCCGGGCATATACTATCAGACCCCATCCCCACAGGAAAAAATGGTTCGCGATAAGACAGGGCCGACCCACCGACAGCCGTGCCCCGCTTTGTCCCCCATCCTATTTAACATTAAACGAAAATAACACTTCAACATCCAATTTAACAATAACATCCAATTCAGGCAGGTCCGATTTAATTTTATGTTTTAGAAATATCCTCCCCCCCCCCCGCCCCCCCCCCCCCCGCCCCCTCTACTTTATTATGTTGATCGCACAGTACTTAGTAGAACATGCCCAAAGTTGCATAATAACTACCACTGGCATGACTTTTTTTTTATGGTTTCAATGCATGGCTGTGTGCATACGGGTGTTCCGTGCCATATGCAAACATAAAATGGAGAAGGGTACTTTTTGGAACCATCACCATGTTACAGTCAGCGTCATGACAGACCTACCATACGGTGGTCTATCCACCCCTCCATGCAGTGCTACGATGCTGCTAAGCTGCTGTATGCCTGGCCTGGATATTAAAGACTTTCCGTGCGTTCTCTAGACGCTATCCACGTAATTAACACAGTATGTTCACGGCGGCGGTGCGGGGCTGAGCACAGCCGCTCATGCACCGCTCCCAGCCGCCAAGTACTGCTGAAGTACGTGAACATTTAAAGTTGAGGCCACTTACAAAGTGAACCCCCCCCCCCCCCCCCCCCCCCTCTGTTTCTCCGGAAAGTAGAGTACTAAAACATAACATTAAATCGGACCTGCCTTAACAATGATGGTAAAAATAATTATAAACTTGATGGGGTGGAACATCTGGGGTGCACCTCACCTCCAGCGGTAACCTCGTAGGACATTTCGCGATTCGAATACAGTACAGTACGAATACTCTGCCCGCGCCGAGCATGTATCGATGCGCGCCGCGCGCCCCGGGGTCCGCACGGCCGCCCGCGCGTCGCTTCAAATGATACTCCGAGGCGCGCGCCGTACCGTTCAATTCGGTTTGTCGGTCGCGGAAACATGTCTTTTTGCGCCATCGAGGTCAGTGAGGATCCGTGCGGTGCATATTTTGTGGTGCATTCTTGTAGTATGAGTACAGGCAAGTACAGATCTTCCCGTCCCTGCGAGGGAGGGGGGCCGTTACGCTGCTAGGAAGAAATAAAGTGATAATGAAAACAAAGGGGTTTTAAACGTTCAAACCGACATTAAAAAAACCAAGATTGTTTCATTTCAAACAGGCCACTTAGCTCTTAATGACAGCTGGTGGTAAACAAGTGGTAAACAAGATGAAGCCTCACTTGTATATGCACCTCTGTTCCCGGGCTTTTAAGTCATCTACATTTGAAAAGTGCAGCGACGCCGGGCCCGCCAAAGCCATCACTGCGATTGTTAGTGGATTATTAGTTGCGCAGATGTCTGGCGGTGTCTTTTCAGAACAGTGTAATTACATCTGTAACAGTGTGTATTTGTTTCGGTACTCGTGCAGCCTATACTGGGGCAGACCGAGGTACCGCACACACTCCAGTACAAACAAATTGCGGCAGGCTGTGCCCGTACGCAGAGTTCACGGGGGCGCCTGCCTAGCGTGCATTGCTGACAATGAGCTTACCGCCTCCCAAGTCGTGTGGACAATCCTCCGCTGCCTTGGGATCGATTGGCAGCGGTGCATGCCGAGGAAGCGGGCGCCGTTTGCCTGTGATGCACTATTACGCGTGTGGAGGCGGCGGGTTTGGTTCCTGTCTGTGTCTGTGTAGCCTGACCGCTGTGCCGCGCCTGCCTGTGGGCCCGCAGGCCGCGGCGGCGGAGTCGTCGTGTTCCGCCCTGGACGACGCCACGCAGCGGGACGACGTGGAGCTGGCTGTGGCGCAGGGCCAGCTGCCGCCGATCGTGGCCAGCGGCCGCTTTGCGGGCGGAGAGTGAGCGCCTGCGTCCGACCTCCCCCGCCCAGTTCGGATGCCCTTGCTTTCGGGCGCTGACCGCTGCGTTTGGCGTGCTGGCCGGCCTGCCGCTGCGTCCAGGTGGGTGGAGTTCGACCCGGACTGGACGCCGCCGGGGAGGGAGGCCATGCTGCACCCGGTGCTGTGGTTCCACTTTTACACGCAGGCGGAGGTGAAGCAGCGCCTGGCGTCGGACATCCCGGCGGCGCCCAGCAGCGGGGCCGCGCCGCCGCCGCTGCAGCCGGGCCTGCTGGACGCGCAGCCGGCGTTCCAGATCCCGCCCGGCGGCGCGCTGGCGTACCTCATGGACAACCACCCCGACTCGGACTCGGACGAGGAGGGGGAGGGGGGGGGGGCGGACAACGAGGCGGCGGCGGCGGCAGCGGCGGCGGAGGCACCGGCCCCCGAGGCCGCGCCCGAGTCGTCAAATGTACACAAGGAGCTGCAGGTCCTCCCTGCCCCTCTCCTCTGGCCTCATGGGTGGCAGGGTCCAGCGAGGGTGCTGCCTTCTGGGGAGGGTGCAGTGGTCGCTACGGGGACCATGATGAGGGCAGCCCTGGTTTATCATGGTACCTCGCCAGGTGCCCTTTTTGTGCCTGTCGCCCTCTAACGGGCCAAAGGAGAGAGCACAGTAGCAGGCCGAGCACCCGGGTCTGATTCCAGCAATGATCCCCGGGTGGCGCATTGCCCTGCCCATTGGATGTTGAGCCCCTGGCAGCACACTCGCGATGTCCCGTACCCGGTGCCATGCGCCGCCGAGCCGCCAGTGCTCCCGCTCCCTCCTTCCTCCCCTCTCTGCCTCGCCCCTGTCATATGGATGCCTGACAAGTACTAGGAGTACGAGTATCTGCAGTGAGTGACTACATGCGTGCTGACTGGTAGGGTACCGTAGTTATATATATATATTATATTATAGCGATTACTAGTCTACGCGACACGGCATATATTCAGAGTACCGTATCCGCGGTAGTACCGTGACTACAAGTACCCGTACTTATTTCCCAGACAGATACCGTATCAACTTTACGGGAACCAAAAAGTTGTTATCCTGGAGATAGGTACGGATGACTCCAGGAATGTAACCTTTTTGATACACATTTCGGGAACGGGATATTAACTCCAGTATCGTCACATTTTATTTCCCACCTACTTTTATTTCCAGGATAGCACCCGTTTTATTTCCACACATTTTCTGTTTCCAAGAAAGTGCCTGTCTATTTCCATTCATGCCTATTTCCTGGGTTTGCCAAAATTGTTTCCCCCCAAAGATACTTACCAGTACTGCAAATCAAGGAATCTTGAAAATGGCGAACGGCGTTACGTATGGCAAAGTCTCCTGTGTGAGAGCGAGACACTCCCGCCTTTTAAAGTACACAGCTCGGGTTTTAGGGTTTTAAAGCCCTAAAGTTATACTTATTTCTGCATTACGATTCGCACTGCAGCACGGGCTGCGGACCACGTCGGGGCGCGCCCCTTCCGCTCCCAGCTTTTCGCCAAGCGTGTGCCAACCTTCTGACCCCAGCGTACCCTCCCCCCAGTCACAGCTTACGCCACCTCCCCCCCCCCCCCCCCCCCCCCATTTATGTCCCTGCAGATCCCCCTGTCACGCAGGCACAGCGGCAACCTCGCCCTCGTGAAGCTGATCAGCCACGAGGACCTGCGCAGCGAGTGGCAGGACAACCACGAGCACCCCAACCTGGACATCAGCTTTGTGTCGCTGCACGGCCGCTGTGCCAACCTGATGCCCGGCGCTCCCGCGCCCCCCACCCCCGAGCCATGAGCCACGACCCCCCCCCCCCCTCCCCCCACCTGGTAGCACTCCTCTGCAACACCACAGCACCTCCGATGCGCACGGCACACGGCCTCCTTTGCGCCCACTATAAACGGCATCACTTGGCGCCACTCTCGCACTCAGCGGCGCTTTGTGCCGTGCTGGGTGGGTGGGTGTTTTTGTTGTTGTTGGAAGGGGTGGTGGGGGGGGGGGGGGGGGGGGGATGGACCGGGAAGATGGCTCTGCAGCTCCGTGGAGTCAGCGCAAATACACTGCAGGACTCCGCCAGTGCGAGCAAAGCGCAAACAGGTTGTGCCTCCTGCTGCCGGCATTGCATGAGGCGGGTTGAGGTGGGTTGCCGGTACTCATAGCACACCGTCACCGCGCGAGATCTCTCCGAGCTGCATATACCGTGCCCCTAAGCCCTTCCCGCCTGGTTTCGTCATCCGATTCCGACTTGCGTGGAGGCGGTGTGTCCTGACAGAGGAGGAGGAGGACACTTTTGGAGTTTGAGCATGCCATGCTATGCTGTGCTGTGCTATGCTATGCCATGCCATGCTATGCCATGCTATGCTATGCTATGCCAAGGGATGTGACTACTGTACTGCGCCTGATTCGCGCCGCCGTGATACGCATCCTTCACGCGCATTTTGCCGTCGAGCCGTGGGCCAGTGTATGCCGCTCAACAAGGAAGGATATGTTATCATTACAGTACATACATACACTACTGCCGCGGGAGGATTGGGTTCAAGGTGGGCCTGGGGGGGAGGTGGGGGGGGGGGGGGGGGGGGGGGGGGGCATGGGTTGGCTGCATCGCCTCAGTTGTGTGTGCGGGCATGGCGGGTGTGGGCGGGGCAGCGTCCGATGGATGGCGGCCTGCCTCACTGTAGCGAGAGCTGGATGTCCGAGGTGCTGAGCGCGCCCATGCGCGCCGTGCAGTCGGCCACCCCCCGCGCGCCGGCCTCCTCCAGAAGCCCTCGCCGCTCCCGGCGGACCCGCCGCTGCCGTCGCTGTCGGCATCGCTGTCGCTGTCGCTGAGGGCGTCCCCGCCGTCTGGGAGGGACTCCCGCAGGATGTGCTTGGCAACCTATGGGGACAATCCAACGCGCGTCTCAGCTTGTTGATTCGGTTGGCCAGTCGCATGCGGCATTAATGGCTTGGATGACTGGCGCAACAGCTGCCGGGCGCAGGTGTGGGGGATTCAGTGCCATGACAACGCGGCGGCGCGACGGGCGGCTGTGCAAAAGGCATTCCAAAACATATTTATATTGAGCGCAATGCCGCGATAATAACACCCGTATACACCATTCTGCAAAGCAGCTGCGAGTATGGAAGAAATTGGGGATAATAGTCCTTACCGTTGCATAGGTCTAATAGTACATGTATTTATGGCACTACTGATGCGTACTGATGCGCGCGCGGGGATAATGAACAATACCCAAAAATACTAGCTGACTATAAATAAGCGATGAAATGAAATAAGTTCGTAGGTGGTAAGGATTAATAGTAAGGCCGCAAGCCGGCGCCGGCGGAGCTGCGCGAGTTCAGCATTCCAATCAGAATATTTCACCGCACGCCAACGTGATGATGGAATTATAATATGACGATGAAGATAAATATGGTCAGGGCGCGGCGGCGGTGGCGTCCGAGGCGCTGCGATTGATACAACATTCCAAATGCAACAATGTGCGCGGTGATAAACAGGTGTAATAATAGCTTAAAATACAATAAAACATGTATACACAGCAGCGCAGGCGCGGCGCTGCCGATACACCACTCCGAAAGCTATCGCTGCACGGTAAGAACAATATATTGAAGTGGGCGCGGCAGCGATGGGAGTACAACATTCCACAAATGACATCGCGCGGTGATGAGTATGTGTGATGGCGCGTCCAGCACAGCAATATTCCACAAGCACGATAACATGACGATGAAAACGAATTTGGTAAGGGCGTCCGCGGCGGCGGTGGCGTCCGAGGCGCTGCGATTGATACAACATTCCAAATGAAACAATGTTATCCATAGCGGTGCAGACGCAGCGCTGCCGATATAACACTTAAAAAGCTATCGCTGCACGGTAAAAACGATACATAAAGCTGGGCGCGGCGGCAGCGATGCGAGTGGCAGCGATGAAAGCTAGTACAAGTACAAGTATAAGTACAGGTACAAGTACAACATTCCACAAATGACATCGCGCGGTGATGAATACAACGCGGCGCGTGATGGCGCTGCCAGTAGAGAAATACAGCGATATATGCACAGTACAGCAAAATTCCACACACACAGGGCAAATTGAACAGCTACGAGGTGGTGCGACAAGGAAAACATGGGTTATGGCGGGCTTTAGAGTATGCCTGTAGTTCTGGTTGGCGGTCCTAACCTACCTAGACGGTCAAAGCCAACAAATGCAGGGTTCTTACCCTGTCACACGAAGGCAACCCCCTCCTGGCCCCCAACCACCCACCTCCCCTCCGGATCCCCCTCCCTCCCCCCCCTCCCCCCACCCCCACCCCCACACGCGCACACATCGGGCGGCTTAGTAAGGCCAGGAACCAAGGACGTCATTGCTCCCGCATTCGATTCCATGATCCAGGACAGCCCAGCAGCGGCTCGGTAAGACATCGTGTCTTAAAACCGCCAAGAGCAAACGACGTTCCTCACTGTTGGAACGACCGCGGAGTGGCTGCATTCGTCTTTTACATCACGACTGCTTGAGGGCAATCAAGAGTGTGTACGTATGCGATGCTTTCAGAAAACGACGGGTACGCCTGCCCGTGCAGCCGCGATGCTGTCGATTATCGTACATGCGGATATGTTGGCCCACAATCACTGTATTCGAGTCAAGCAGCCAACACCGACCAGTTCTAGGATGCAGGCGGGGAAAGCAAGGAGGGGAGGTTTTGGGAGAGTGGGGGGGAGAGAAGTGGGGGGGGAGAATGGGGGCACCTGTCTGGGCGTGGGGTACTCCGCCATCTTGCTCCGCTCCTGCTGCAGGAGCGCCGCCAGGCTCTCCGCCCCCGCCGCGTGCAGCTGCGCGGGGTCTGCGGGCAACGACCCGGTCAGCGCTTCCGGCCCCCAGCACCCGCGAGCACCCGGCACGCGCAGCGCCGCGCTGGAGACATCCCGGGGCGCGGGGGGTGGGGGGGGGGCGCACCGAAGGGCGTCCGCCACTCGAGCCGCTTGCGCCGCACCAGCAGCCGGTTGTGCTTCCACCTGGCCATCGCGTCCTGGTCCTCTGCCGGGCCGGCGTGCCGGTGAGGGGGCCGCGGGGTGTCAGAGCAGGCGTCCCACTACTCCCTCTCCCTCTCCCTCTCCGTACACATCAGCTACTCTTAACAGTAAGTCTTAACAGCCGGTGCCAGCGAGAGTGTGAGCGTGACTGGGAGGAGAGGCAGCGGTGCTCCGAAACCATCTCCCGGGTTTGCTATGCGTTGTCGTGTTTGACCCCCTCGTCAATAGGGGAAAAAGTGCGTTCGCCCGGGAATCCATCAGTGTGCACCAGGGATGCAGAACTGGCATTCCTGGTTTACACGGCCCGAAACAAATAATGACTGAGCGACCCGCGAGCCCAATCAAATGTTGCGCTATCCTGCGTGCCACCAATCCTGAGCCCCCCTGCCCCCCCCCCCCCCCCCCCCCCGGCTGCCCCTGGTGGTCTGGGATGCGTGCTGCGCAGCTGCTGACGCGCGAGAACCACCGTCTGGGGGACAGCCAGGGGGTGGAGCGCGGCGCCGCAGCCTCGCCGCCGACGGCGCTCTTTGGCTGCGTCGCCGTCACGCTCGCGGCGCTGGCCGGCGCGCTCAGCGGCGTGGCCATCACCAAGATGCGTCCCACTACCCCCTCTCCCTCTCCCTCACCCTCTCCATACACAACAGTAAGTCTTAACAGCCATATGCACGTGGCTGCATAATTGCCCACAGGATGCGCGGGGGAGGGGCGGGAGGAAAGGAAGGGGGGGGGGGGGGGGGATTCGCCACCTTGGGCCAGCCTCCCGAAGAGCCGGTACCAGCCGTGCTGCGCGCCCTCCCGCGCCGCCCGCTGCATGATGCGAAGCTGGTACGGCTTGCAGAAGGTGCCGCGCGCAAAGGCCTGCCACACCTTGTCGTCCGTGGACAGCACGCCGTGCCACGCCCTGCTCGCCGCGCACGCCCAGCCGGCAGGCCGTCGCGTCAGGCATGCCCCCATCCTGCCCCCCGCACGCTCACAGCATGCATGCATGCATGCACGAGGGGGGGGGGGGGGGGGGGGGGAGGGCAGCGCGCCCCGAGGCCCGACACCAGTGACCCAAGCAGCGCACGCTGCACTGCACTGCATGCCCCGCAGCGCACCTGTTGACGCAGACCGCGCGCGCCGCGTCCCTCGCCGGCAGGTAGCCCAGAATCTGCCCCAGCACCTCCGGGGGCACCTCCCCCAGCACGTCGCCCTGCTCCTCCCGCGCCACGGCTGCCGCGAGAGGTGGGGAAGGGGGGGCAACACACCCCCGTCAGCCCCTGCCCCCCCTCCCCCCCCCTCCTTCCATTCCATGCCCCGCACGCAACCGGAGCTCCCCCCCAAAAAAAACCTTGGGCACAGGCCCGCAAGACGAGGGGTGCAAGCGGAGGGCTCCCGGGCCAGGCAGCGGCTTGCCTTCCTTCCGCTCCTGCCGCTGCAGCGCCACAAACATCTGCTTCTGCGCCTTCTCCAGCTGCAGCCTGCGGTGCCAAGGCCAGGGAGGGGGGGGGGGGGGGGGTTGGCTGTGCCCATCTGCCCGCAGCACCTCCGGCACGGGATCGCCCTGAAGGGGAAAGCGGAAGGGGGCGGGAGGCCAGGGGAGGGGAAGGGGGGGGTATCTCCTCCTTCTGGGGGCGGCCGTACCCCTGCTGCTTTGGAAAGTGATGCGCCACCGTACGGCAGAGGTGCTGCACTGCCGCGGTGCTGTCAGAGGACCTGTGCCGGGGCAGCAGCAGGTGGGAGAGGGGGCGCTGCTGCTGAGGGGGAACGGCAGCGATGGCGAGCGCGAGTCCGGATGAAGTGCTATAAGTGAAGACACCGGGGCAAGCAGGGAAGGGGGGGGGGGGGGGGGGGGGGCTACAGCAGCACTTCTCGTCCGTCTGTCTGCTGTCGGTGTATGCAAGTATGAAGGATGCAGGGACGACTACTGCCGCTGCCAGGCACTATCACACACTATTCCGCAAGCGGTCGACACAACTCAGCGGGAGAACTACATTGCCTGCCCGGGTATCGCATGCCGTGGTGCACACGAGACAGCCACATCGTCGATGGAAATAGCGACTTACAAAAAACTCCTCGCCAAGGAGCAACGTTTTCGCTCCGTGTAGTACAGGTACGACTTGTCTGTATTGTGTTTTTCGCCGCCGGCGGGACAAGCCGGACTGACATAATCAATACATGGTGTGTAGCAGCTGTTAAGTTGTGGGTGTCGCTCTCGCAGCGGCCAGAGCGGCCTCACCCGTCACACACGCTCACAGCGTACACGGCGTCCCGCTCCAGCGTGCGCTGCAGCTCCTTGTCACAGCGGCCGTACGCCAGCTCCACCAGCGCCTCCAGCTCAGCGAGCCCTCGCGCCCAGTCGGCCGGCCGTCGCAGTGCCGCGCCGATCCCCGCCACCGCGTAGCCTGCCGACCGCACCGTCTCCTCCGCGTACAGCGGCTGTGAGCGGCGGTGGGAGCGAGTGCACTTCCTTGCGCCGCCTCTCTGGCGCGTTCGCGGCATCTTTTGTCGGCGCGCGGTGCCGCTGGTGTGGCCTGACCCTGCTGCTGAACCGCCAGATCACTCTCGCCCAAGAAAAGCTGCCCTTGCTGCCGCTTGGGCCGCCGGGGTCGTCGCCGCTCGGGCGCGTGCGGGCACGTAGTACAAGTACAGTGTTGGAAATTCAGTCAGTAGCCTTCAAGTAGTCTTGCAGAATGCTTCGGCAACTTGCTTGATGACTATAACAGGGCTTTCCGTAACTGGATCGCTGCCAAAACGGCCGTCGTAGAGGCGCTGCAAGTGTTTCACCAGGGGTCACCTGGTTCCACTGGTGACCCCTGGTTTCACTGGTGCCAGTCCTGTCCCGGGGGCGGGGAAAAAAGTAGTCGCTACAGGTACAGGGACACTACCTATTGTGAATCGCCCATTTCGAACCCAACCCATTTTGTGGGGGCCATAAAGCAGCGCGTGTCAGTATCTTACATTATTATCGTCCCTGCTGGTATAATGAACCTACCCATATATATAGACTGTACCTGTAGTGAACAGGGGGGAGGGTCGAATGTTGGGGGAGCGTCACTGCAGTGGGGGCGCTACGCGGATCATACACGTGCTGATTCGCACATCTCGTCAGGCGGTTGTGTCACTATTTCGCTGCTGTCGGCCCGCCCATATTTGCCGGGTAATATGATGTTTATACGGTGACGGTGATCCAACAGTGTTGGAAATTCCACCACTGGCCTTTAATTAGTCTTTAATGCGTCGGCAATTTGCTTTTTGAGTAACGCAGCTTCGCGTGCCGAGGGATTTCCGCATTTATGGATCGCTGCCTAAACGGCCAAGGGGTTCATTGTTCCGAGTCCTGTCCCAGGGGCGGAAAAATGCGACCGCTACTGGTACCAGAGGCCCTCCCGGTGTAGTCAACAGTACCCGTAGGCAAATAATTGCTTGCAAGCATTCTGCAAGACCAACTCAAGGCCACTAGACAGTGACGGAATTTCCAACACTGTTGGTTTTTGGAGGGGCTGGGCCACCTTTGCTTGAGATGTAAACACATTTCATCACAGTGTTTGCCCAAAGTGGTCCCCTGCGACACATTAGTCTTAGCTAGTGTGAGGTGCCGTAGCTATGGCTTCATCGATATTCGAGATTATCGAAGAGCAGCCAATGCCTTAGACACGACTCCCACTCCTCTGGCTGAATCATGTAGGGCGAGGTGGGCGGAAGCGATGAAAAAGCCGGAACAAAGCCGGATCTTGCAGACCCCCTAACTAGTTGCAGTGGGATGGCCGAGGCTCCTAAGACCCCCGCGGCCCACTACACCCTGACCTAGTGCCGCGCTTGATCTTCCTCTTCCGTAGTTGCTCCTGCGGTTGTTGCCGTCGGCGGGCAACGCTTCTTCAGCTGGCTCAGCTGCCGCAGCAACTGCCGGTAGGCGTATAATAATTTGATTGTTGAGTAATTATTCAAATCGCCGCATGCCAAGCAGAGAGCGTGCGACGCGCGCGCGGCCGTGCCGCCCCTTCCAAAAACATCATTTCGCCGCCACTGTCACCACAGCTCCAAAGTCGGCGAAATACACCGTTATAGAGGGGCTGGGCCACCATTAATTGAGATGTAAACATAGGACATTACATGGTTACTTTGCTCGAAGTGGCCCCCTACCGCATAGTAATCTCAGCCAATCTTAGTAGATGCCGGCTATGGCTTCATCGGCATTCGAGATTATCGAAGAGCAGCCAGCAATGCCTTAAACCTGACTCCCAACAGACTCCACTAACAAACTTTAGGTTACGCCGCAGGTAACACCGCTCGTTTTAACACCCGCTGGATCAGTGAAGTGTACGCCGACGTATACACAGTTGCTTAATCCGCAGCGTCATCAGCGGCGTGATCGCCGCCGGGAAGCTAGTTCCGGGTGCATCCCCGAACACCAGCACTGACGCCAGCTCCCACCAGCCCCTGCACCCCTGAGGATAGTAATCCCTGGTCATCCGGCGCGTTTGTCGGCTGCTGCTCTGAGACGACCGCCTGCGTGCGCGACTGGAACGCCGGCGGGAACTGGTTCTACCTCTGCCGCCCCATTGGCTCCTACAACCCCTAGCAAGCTTGACACCCGCAGGGCTTTTATGAGCAAGTGTGCGCATGTGCTGTAAGCTAAGCCCACTGGTGGCAGTAATTGCAATACAGACAAAGGTATAGCTGCATTGCAGCTAATGTTGTTATATATTGTCAATCTCCTATAACAACTTTTAGTAAAAGCCTCGGATTGGAGTTGCTATCAGCCTATAAGAACATCCACTGTACACCTCCGCTATGTTTTCGTCCACATTTGACCCCTGGCAGGCAGGGCGGTTTCTCATTCGCAGTGCCCTTACTACCGCGTCGGCACATCACTGCAGGCTCATGTTACTGGTCCAGGATTTGGTGTATCTGCGCCCTTGACATCCCCAGGCTGCGTGCAACTTATGATAGCCCGGGGGTGAGTGCCATCGGCATTACTCTAGGATGATGACGTTACTCTGTCCGGGTACCGAGGTGCCATGGACAACTAGTTTTATGTGTAATGACGTGATCTCCGCCATTGTTCAGGAATCTATAGCTCAACTCTAAGATGTGACCAACATAGCTACCAGCCTCTACGGCCAATGTGCGAGCCCGGTCACGTGATTCTAAAAGTATACTTACAATTGTTGCCCACTGCTCTGCCCGAGGCTCGCCGCCCCACAATGACAGGCACCGGCCCCCATGCCCAGTCCGTCGTACCTAAAAGGGGCACCCATCAGGGCACTGCCTGCTGTCGAGCGCATCCTTTGCGTGGCGGCATGGCTCGTGACTGGGCAACGCCTGAGCCAGGCTGGAGCCCGCCAGCGCCCCTGCCGGTGACATCCGACGTACGGCCGGCTGCTGTACGAGGGCGCCCTGCCTTCACCAGGGGGTTCCTCCTCATCAGGCTCCGCACTGCAAGGAACGCCACAGCACAGGCGGTCAGGTGGGTGGCGGTGAAGATGAGGGGCCGCACCAAGTCCATATGATATATTACAGATATCTTTACTATATACTTCCTAGTAAAGATATATATAAATTGATGCTAGTAAAGATATATACTGATGTATATCGATATATCTAGATATATTGATACATATCTATTATGTCTACAAGTATATAGCTATTCCATATCTATGTCTATTCCTAGATATATAGATATAGTATACTATATCTACTATATAGTAGATACAGTAGATACAAATATGTGTATCTATTATATGTTTAGAACAATATATACATGTCTTCTATATCCATATCATGTCAGATAATTCATGTATGTGTACGTATCTAATGTATGGACCCCATCGCAATTGATGAGGATGACTATGGAAACCGATCAGAACAAACCGCGAAAACATCACGGAACCTGGCTCAATGGCGCACGACAGTTCATTGTGATGCGCAAGCCCAACGAAACGTTACATTAATGGAGGAGGCTGTTCAGGATGACAGGGGGGGGGGGGGGGGGGGGGGGCTCATTCACCTGCAGCAGCTCGCTGAGCCAGGGGTTGGCCTGCGCGTCCGCAGCCAGCCCGTCGCACAGCCCCTTCACGCGCTGCGCGGCCTCCGCCTGCGGCAGCGTGTCCAGCGGCAGCGCGGCGAACTCGGCGAGGAAGCGGCGCGCACGGCCGGCGCCCTCCGCCTCGCCCGCAGCGGCGCGCTTGCGTGAGGCGCCGCCCGCGGTGTCGCCGCCGGGGGAGCTGAAGTCCTCCAGCTCCAGCGCCTTCTTGCGCGCCAGCTCCAGGACGGCCTGCCCGCCAGAAGGCAAGGGAGCTTAGCAATGTGCGGAGCAGCCGGAGGGGATGGGCGGTGATGGCGGTTGGGGAGGGGTGGAAAGGGGGGGGGGGGGGGGGGCATTAGGCGGCGACCCGCACCTCCGGGAAGCGCGCATACTCCGCCACGTGGATTCCGAAGGACTGGTCGCACGCGCCCTCGCTCACCTGCACCGCCACAGGCAGGGCGCACAGGAGGGGTGACATGACATGAAACATGACATGACATGTCATGTCGTGACATGACATGACATGCTGCTTACCACCCCCCCCCCCCCCCCCCCGCCTCCCTTACACCTGGCTGCAGCATGACGCACGGACGACCGGCCTCGCCTCAACACACCCGTACCCCGCTGCCTCGACATTCCACTGTCAGCCTGCCATCGCGATGCCGCGCCGCAGGTACCACGGTCGGCGGCGTTCGTGCCTTGCGGCGGCATTCAAGCGGCGCATTCCTTCTGGAGGAACACCCGCATGTGTCTGGCGCATCACGGGTACCCGCACGTACCGCCCTCCTAGACATGCTTGCAGCAGCAGCAGCCACGCCATGGGGAGCACATGCGCATGTGTTCCGCATGATTCTGAGGTTGGAGCAAAAGGGGAAGGGGAAGGGCGGTGTGTGTGTGGGGGGGGGGGGGGGGGGAGGGGGGGCACCTTGTAAATCATGGTGAGCCGGCCGCTGGCCTTGTCGATGGCCGTCTCAACGTGCAGGTTGCGCACGCCCACCTCGCCGCGCAGCGCGGTGAGCTCGTGGAAGTGGGTGGCGAAGAGCGTGGAGCAGCCGATCTCCTGCATCAGGTGCTCGCTGATGGCCCAGGCGAGGCCAAAGCCGTCATAGGTGGAGGTGCCGCGGCCGAGCTCATCGATGATGACCAGACTGCGCGCGGTGGCGCCCTGTGGCGGGGCGGGGCGCAACAGGAGGGGCTCAGAGGGGCGGTTTTGGGGGATGTCACTTTTAAGTTGACCATTAATATAATAGCCGTACCTGACTAGGATGGAAGGTTGGCAGCTAGAAATATAATAGAATAGAGATGGAAAATGCGCTGATAGTTTGGATTACTTGGAAAGAAAGCTGACAATATATCTCAGGCGTATCGCGATTCGATTTCGGAGACAACCAAGTACATGTTTGAGTTTGTATTGCCCATTTATTCAGGACGGGTAGACGTGCATTGTCTGAATTTTGGAAAGCGATACTTCAGGAATGCGGACCGATGCGCATTGACGAGATAACGTTAATTGTACGGGGCAGCAGCAATACGCGGTATACTTTTATTACGCTTCCAGTAATCCTTATACGGTAAAGCTGAACGCGTATTTCACGCGACAATAGTATATACTGGTAAGGATTATAAGGCAGCTAAGCGACTTCGTTGTTCCCTTGGCTCCTTCTTGGTTCTTGGCTCCCTGGCCTCCTGCTCGACCTTGGTTTCATGCTTATGCCTCTCTTTTGCTGGCAACCTTTCATAGTTGCTGTTAGTTCTGTTGTAGTGCGCTTTTGTGAAAGCCCTAATTTAACTAATTTTGGTAAGGATTATTACATAGCGCGTTACCTACGCGCTAGTGCCATTCTATCATTGGGCGCTCGATCGCGTCGACATCGTCGCGTCGACAAGTGTAATCATGAATGGCTGTGCAGCAATAAATCGTGATATCTGTGCAGGCATCGCGGTGCATTCTGATAGACCAACAGAGAAAACAGCGTTTTCTGTCTTCGCACGCAGAGGCGGGGGGGGGGGGGGGGGGGGGGGGGGGCGCACCTTGAGGATGGACGCGGTCTCCAGCATCTCGGCCATGAAGGTGGACACGCCGCGCAGCTGGCAGTCGCCGGCGCCGACGCGCGCGAAGATGCAGTCGCGCACCGCGATGCGCGCGGCGTCGCAGGGCACGAAGCAGCCGACCTGCGCCATGAGCACGGCCACGCCGACCTGCCGGATGTACGTCGACTTGCCGCCCATGTTGGGGCCCGTGATGATCTGGAACCACGACTGCCCGCGCCGCATGTCGCAGTCGTTCTTGATGAAGTCCACCTCGTCCTGCGCCTCCACGCACGGGTGGCGGCTGCCCTGCAGCGTCACCTCGCCCGCGTCCGCGTCCAGCATCTGCGGTCGGTCGCGCCGTGCGGAAGCGATCGTCAGCGTTTCGCCGGGGGAAGGAGGCGGGGGAAGGGGGGGGGGGGGGGGGGGCACCTCTGGGCGGACAAAGGGCGTGGGGGCGTTGACGGAGAGCTCCGCGAAGCCGGCCAGCACATCAAGCTCCGCCAGGGTGGCGGCCACGGTGAGCCACACATCCACGAAGCTGTGCGCCACCGCCACGACCTGCGGGCGGATAGGGAGTTGCAGCGGCGGGCGGCGGCAGCGGGTGAGCCATGAAGGACGCCCTGCCTCCCTCGGACTACCCTCCCTCCCCCCTCATCCCTCGAGCATGTACCCTCTCCCCCTTCATCCGCAAGTATAGATGTCCCCGAAACAGACTATTGGAACACATCCAAGTAGGTAACTAAGTAATCACACACACACACACATGTATATGTATGTATAAACGGTAGATATACATATATGGTATACAATATATATTACATACAGAGATATACACACATACATATATATAACATTCAAACGATGTCCATATCCAGGTAGCTGGATCACATCGCGACCGCAGATTCGCTTGTTTGTGATTTCAGGCACATACACCCATTGGGGTAGAAGTGAAGGAAGAAGGGGGGGGGGGGGGGGGGCACAGCGGCGCAGCGTGCACCTGCTCCACCAGCTCCGTCTGCCGCGCGTTGTAGTCCGCCGTGAGGTCCGCCAGGCGCTGCGCGGCGTCCTTCAAGGCGCGGTTCGTGAACTTGGTGCCGTCCTGTGACGCCCGGCAGCGCACGCGCATCAGACGGGTGGGGGCACCCGAGGGGGAGGGTGGGCAGTGACGCGGCCAAGCTGGGATAAGGGGGCTGGGCCGCCACAAGAGATGGGAGACTGGAGCGGGGGCGGGCAGGACCATCTCCCAGGTCGCAAGTACGGGTGCCGAGTCGCCCATAAGGTGAACCATTGTTAGTGTACGCGTCCAATAATCGAGCTTGCTGCCATTGGCAACCACTAAGATCTTTCACAATAGTTCCGCCATAGCTTCGTCCACACTGGACCTCTGGCAGCAGGCAGGGCGGGTGGTAGTGCTCATTCGCGGTGTTCCTACAGCGGCCCACAAAAGTATTTTCACATAGGAATACTCCGCGTGAAAACTCGCCATGCCACCCGCGCAATGCTACTGCTGTGTAGCCAGGGGTCTGTGCATGCCACCGCATGCACGAACCGTTATCATTAGCCTCAAGCTGGGCTTGCTGGCAACGCACAAGAAGATTCGCTATACCTTAGTCGACATTCGACCATTCGACCTGGCGCAGACAGGGGCGCGAGTTATTTGCAGTACTGGCATAGGTGAAGCGAATGTACTCGCGTAGCCGGCACCTGCAGGGTGATACGTAGTGTTGCTGGCTGTGTACCCGGGTGCCAGGGGCTGCGAGTATCCCTGATAGCTGTCGCTAGCTCCCAAGGTCCGCCACGCCCGGTGTTGTCTACCGAGCCGATCCAGCACTTCACCGGTCGTGCGAACTGCACTCGTCGGTCCGGCATAGCCCCCTTACAACACTGCCTCATTCGAGCGACCCCACAGCAGTAGCGACCAATCAACCCCGGACACGCCCGGGACTCGCCCTGTCGATTTGCCCTCACTCGGAGAACTGTGAACGGGGAGGAGAGACAAGAGGACCTCGCGGGGAAGCGATCACCGCCCTTGCTACCGTGCGGACAGACAACGAGGCCTGGCGATGTCGCTGCTACGAGTAGCCAGGGTCTGCTGGGGCGGCCGCCACGTTGCGGTGACAGGGAAGCCACGGGGGGGGGGGGGGGGGGAGGGGGGGGTCCTGGCCGGTGAGGAGGGGGGCGGCCGGCCTGATGCCCCCCCCCCCCCCCGCACCTTGCGAGTCTCCAGCAGCAGGTACTTGGCGGACAGCTTCTTGCGCGCTTGCTTCTCCTCCTTGGCGGTTGATGCGCATGCACCGGGTGCGGCTGTTGTTCACCTGAGGTAGAAACAAGGGGGTGGGGGGCGGGCAGGGGGGGGGGGCGGGGGGGGGGGGGTCAGCAGCCAGCTACCGACTCTCTCACCCCAGGAACGCGGCGCCCCAGCCGGTACCCCACTCCCTGCCGGTAAGGGGCAGAAGGGGGAAGCAGGGGGGGGGGGGGGGGGGGGGGGCGCCTTGTGCCACTCGAGCTTGATGGTCTTGTCGAATACGAGGCCCAGGTCGCCCGCGATCCCGCGCGCCAGCTCCTCGATCTCCGCCTCCACCTCGTCCTTGTCCTCCTTCAGCGACTGCAGGTCCGGCGAGTACGTGGCGCACACCTGGGCAGCGCGGCGCCATGCAGGGCGCCCGGCGCTCGTCCTCAGGGCCGAGCCCCCCCCCCCCCCCCCCCCCCCCCCCCTCCCCCGGGGGCATAGGCGCAAAGCAATGCAGACATGGCTGCGCGCTTGGAGGGCAGGGCACTGCGCGGGGCATTCTTTTCGTACAGTTCCACATAGTCGCTGCTATGTACGAGCTCCCATTTCATATATATGAAACTGTAAGGTTTCCATACACATAAAAGTGATTTTGTGGGTGATCACCGGTCTGGCAATATGTCCAAAATCGAGCCCCGCTTTAACCCGTCCCACACTATGAGGGTTAAGCGTAATCCTACCCTCCATATTTTATCCATATATAATTTACATGAGCTAGCAGCAGAAGGCGATATCGGAATCGGATATCGGCGATATGGGAAATCACCAAAAAAAAGGCAATCAGAAAGGTATTTTATACATATATCATCAGCAGCAGCAGCAGCAGTCTTGATTCAGTCTGCCGTCAGTCTCACATATTATGGGAGGGGGGCGAGGGGTGCGAGCGCAGGGCGGGCGTGCTTCCGCACCAGGTACTCGTCCGGCACGCGGTCCAGGTCCACCGCCGCCTCCAGCAGCTCCTCGAACTTGGTCAGGTGCTCTGCAGGCACGCCGGTCAGCGATCAGCGGCGCCCCCCCCCAGCGCTCGCGCCAGATGGGGTGACAGGCGGGGGGGGGGGGAAGGGCGGGGGGCGCTCGCCTGCGTCGTGCGCGGTGGCGAGCGGGTCCACAAAGCGCTGCTGCAGAACCTCGGCGCCGCCCTCCGCGGCGCGGCTGAGCTCCGAGATGATGCTGGGCAGCTTGCTGGAGGCGCGGTACAGCTGGCAGAGGTCGGACAGCGTCGCGCGCTTGCGCTCCAGCTTGCGGGTCAGGCGCTCCACGTCGGGCAGGCCTGCGCGGGAGGCGGAGGAGAGAGGGGGGTGGGGGGGGAAGCAGGGGGGTGAGGATGGGTACGGCCGGCGGCTCACTCACCCACTCCACGTGTCATGAATCCCCCCCCACCCGTCCTGGCGGGCGCCCTCACCCCGCAGCAGGTTGTCGCGGATCTGCTCGCGCAGCTCGCCGTCCGTGGCGAAGGCCTCCACGACGTCCAGGCGCTCGTCGATGGCGCCCTTGTCCACCAGCGGCTGCAGCAGCCACACCTTGAGCAGGGCGCTTCCCCATCGCGGTGCGCCCGCGCGCCATGAGGCCGTACAGGCTGAAGTTGTCGTTGGCGTCGGTGCGGCTCTTCATCACGTTGAGCGCGCGCTGCGCGGCGGCGTCCAAGCGCATGTAGCAGCCTGGGGGACGGGGGAAAACGGTGGGGGGGGGGGGGGGGGGGGGCGCTTAGGGGAGGTGGATCGACGCCCGGGTGGCGCTTCGAGGCAGGGGGGGGGGGGGGGGCAGAGACTGCTCACGGTGATACTACACCGCACGGCAAAGCCTGAGACACCTGCGCCCTGCCCGCTCCCCCCAAACAGACCTCAGGCGGCTCTCTGCTAAGATGGGTGTGGAAGTCGAGCGCTGAAACCCCGAGGCAGCCGACTTCCTTGCCTTTGCTGCCCAAGGCAGCTAGCGTCGCGGCCCTCTGCCCGCCCTCCCGCACGCCGGTGGCCGCCATGTTGGGTGGGCGTGTGGGGGTGTCGGGTTGGGCTGGGCGGCGCGCTCACCCGGGTCGTACACCGACAGCAGGTACTTGCCGTGCGAGTCGCTGTCCGCCAGAATCTCCGAGAAGGACAGCAGCGCTGCGGGGCGTGGATCACGCGAGGGGGAAGGGGGGGGGGGGGGGGGGGCTCAGCGTAGGACTGTTGGGAGACGGCCTGCGCTATGCTGCATCGCGAAGCTGCTGATGGGTTTGATTTTGAATTTGAATGGAGAAGGGCGGATGGGGTGAAAGGGGGGGTGTACCCGCGATGGCGGCAGCAGCCAGCTTGCGCTCCAGTACATCCCGGTAGCGCTCGATGTTGCGCCCCTTCACCAGCTGCGCCAGGTCCTGCTCCAGGTTGCGACAGCTGAAATCGTCCTTGGCGCGCTCGCTGCACATCGCGCTGCAGCGGGACAGCACCTGCCGCGCCGCACCGCAGAGCGCGCTTGAGCCAGCGACCCCCCCCCCCCCCCCCCCCCCCCGCTTCATGCATGCCGCGTCCCTCATTCACCGGCGGCGGCGTTGCTCTCAGCCCGGCCGCCGCACCTCCCGCAGCCGCTTCCCGTCGGTTGTCTCTGCCGCCGCGTCGCCATCCTGGGGAGGAAAGGGCAGTCAGTTCCCCTGCCGCCCGCAGCTGGGTGCTGGATCAAAATATGGCGAGGAGGGGGGGGGGCACTACCTTGGAGACCACGACCTCGCGGGCGCCGAGCTGGACGGTCAGCATCTCCAGCCTGCCGACACACACGAGGCACGTCAGACCCGCGGAGGCAAGGCAGAAAGGGACGCAACCGGGGCGGCTGGAGGCGGAGGGGGTCTGGGGGTGGGGGCTCACTTGCAGAAGTGCTCATCGTCGGCGAACTCGCAGGCGCCCACAGTGCGGCGAGCAGCATCCAGGAAGGCCACGCCCACCTTAGCATCAAGCCGTGGGACAAGGCATGAAGTGTGGGGGGGGGGGGGGGGGGGGTTCAGCTGGTACCCACACTGTATCCACGCTTTCGATTCGCCACACATTGTGTTTTGGAACCCAATGCGAAGACCAACAACTGTGCCTATCTGGTACATACTTATATATGTATTATTAACAACAATAATAAGAATGCAGTACACATATATGTTAAAAATTATATATCTATACGTATACATATGTAAATATGTATTATGTATATATACATACGTACACATATATATCGTATACACATATGGTACATGCATATAGGCATATATATATATATATATGTATTAATAAAAATAACAATAACACTAAATACGGTACACGTATATGTAAAAAGTTATATATCCATACATATACATATGTAATATGTATTATGTATATACACATACACGCACATATATATCTCGTATACACCTATGATACATGTGTATATATATATACACACGCATCAGAATACGCCGTGCATGAAGTGCAGAATCTTCGCCAAGATAGTGCACGGCCGTTCATTCTATTTATGACCTGCAAGCCAAATGAACTGTCAAAGTGTGCGTTGCCTGGCAGCCAACATGAGATGTCCGCACGGCATCCGGGCAATGCCGCAATCGCAGCATTGCCGCTGAATGCGTGCATTCACACCGAGGTTGGCACGCGTTGGCACGCGCAGGTGGGGGGGCCGCCCCCACGCACCTGGCGGTGGCCGTCCACGTATTGCAGGGCGACGGCCATGATGATGGGGGTGTCCAGCATGTCGTTGTTTCGGAAGAGGTCCTCCTCAAAGGCGCCCAGCTTGCCGGGGGAGGCGGTCCTGCGGGGTAGTACCGCCGAGAAGCGGTCAGCTGCTATGCCAGAGATGCCTACTTGCACGAATGCCACCCCGCCCTGCCACCCCAAGGACGTACACATGATGCGCCCCGGCTTCCGCATGGAGGAGCATGCGATAATACACTCGGCCTGAAGCGTCCCACATTGCGCTCACAGGTAGAGGTATGCGAGCGTATGTTGTGCTTGTTTGGATGGGATCCTGGCGGCCACCTTGCGCGCTCACCCCCACGTGACACGCAACCCCCAGCAACGAGTCCAGCACTCCCCGCTGGCTGCGCCGCGGTGGGGCTGTGCTGCCCATCGGGGGCCGGGGGGGGGGGGGAAACCTTGAGCGCTTCCACGCAGCGCCGCTGCCTTCGTACATCTCCACCGAAAAGTCGGCGCGCTCGATGAGCAGCTCGCGCAGGATACTTTCGAAGAGGTTGCGGTTGAGGCAGACTCCCGGGAGGCCACCACTCTCGCCGCCGCCACCGAGGTACTTCACCACCGCGGTGGTCTTGTAGAACTCGCGCGCCACAAACAGCGCGTCGTCGCCGTGAACCGAGTAGAAATCCTGCGTGTCAGCGTAGCGGCAGGGTTGCAGGGCAGGGCATGAGGGGGCCGTGCTGCGGGTATTGGGGCTCTACTGTGAGGCTGGAGGGGATGTACGCCCCGCGGTGTGATGCCATGCATGAGTCTGACTCCGCGTGCGCCATCCCTTAACAGGCAGGAGGGGGGGAGCTCACATTGCGCGCGAAGAAGCGGATGACGGCTTGGTTCTGGAGGGGGAGAGGGGTGCGGGGGGGGGGGGGGGGGGGGGGGGGGGGGGGGGGGGCGTCAGCTGTGACTGAGTATCTACCGTCGCCTATGGCGTGACAACCAATTGTTCAGCGCTTCCGAAGTGGGAGATGACGAGGTGGCGGGAGTCGGCACGGGTTGGAAGCCGGGGGGCGGGGGAGCGGGGGGGGGGGGGGGGGGGGGGGGGAGCAGCGCGCACCTGGGGCAGGCTGCGGAACCAGTTGACGAAGCCGGCGGAGTTTTTGTCGTCCAGCTGCAGCTTCGGCGCCGCGATCGCGGGGGCCTCGCCCTCCTCGGCGGCCATGCTGGACGAGGGTCGAGGGAGAGGGCGCGGGGAGGTGCGGGTGGTGCGGGCGGCGGCAGCGGCGGCGACAACGACGGCGATCGGGGCGGGGGCGAGCAGGGGGCGGGGCGGGACGGGGGGAGGGCGGGGGCTGAGTGTGGTCACAGCCGGGGGGAGGGTCGGCTACTATTTGTTCGCCAGCTCGGGCACTACCAGTACTCGCTCGGTCCCGTACCTCAGTTCGTGTGCGGCACAGCAGTTTTTGAAATGAATTTTGAAATCTTTGATAGCGCAGCTGCTGCCCGGCGCGTGCCCTCGGAGGAAGGTAGATGACCTATAGTGAGGTCAAAACCCTAAGTCATTTCGGAAGGTCTCCGCCATATTTTATCTTAGTTTACGCCCTACACTACCTGCATTAGCTTTCCCGCCCCTGAGACGGAATTGGTGGCGCCACTGACCCTTGCAGCGTCTCTACGACGGCCGTTTAGGTAGCGATCGAATCACGGAAAGGTACCCTGTAGTCGCTACCCGTAGGCGACGCTCCGCCATATATGGTCATCAAGCAAATCGCCGAAGCATTCCGCAAGTTGGACTAATTTAAGGCCAGTGATGGGATTTCCTAAACTGTTGGATCACCGTCGAAAACACTGCCATGAAAAATCTTTTTAATTACATAAGGGCTTTCACAAAAGCGCACTACAAACAGAACTAACATCAACTATGAAAGGTTGCCAGCAAAAGAGGGACATAAGCCTGAAACCAAGGTCGAGCAGGAGGACAGGGAGCCAAGAACCAAGAAGCTGCCAGGAACCAAAGGGACCCCCGCCCCGGGGTTAGTAGGCTATCAGCCGCGGCGAGGACGCTTGCAGCCAATGACCCGGGTCATAGCGACACATGCCGACAAGCGACGCGACGCAGGCGCAAGAGTACCATCACGTGCCGCACGCGCGGACGCGACCCCGCCAAGAACGTTGTCTGCATGTGCCATGTTGATGAGCAAGGAGAAACGGCGGCGCCACGCAGACAAGAGCTTGCCGATTTTTTGGCCAGTGTGTGTGTGGCTAGCTTTCGCGAGCTCCACCAAGAAAGCCTCGGCGTGCGGGGCCAGCGAGCCAAACTCGGAAACGGCGAAAGGAACAAAGCGAAGCATGCCGGCGGCGTTTCGGACACCCTCGTCATACTTCTGGATTTTGTGGCGCTCTGCAGCCCTCAAAGCAGTCGTTGGATCCGAGCTTGACACGCCCAGGCTGGGGGCCATGGTGGTATCGATAGCAACCGTGTTTCCGCGGATACCGCCATACCCGAAAAGCCCGACATCGGCCGGCCGGCCGTCGCTGCCCTTCGGGAGAGAAACAAGCACCGACGGGTCCGTGAGGATATGGACACCCACGCCCAGCGCGGACTTCGCGTCGTGGCAATGTCGGAAAGGCCATGTGCCGCCCACTCGTGTGCGGCGTGATTGGAGTCGCCCCCAGAGCAACGTGCCACGTGATCAGCGTATGCGACCGCCCAAGTTGAAGGAGTGAACTCCACGCCATCATCCTGAAAACGGGCCAGCATACCTTGTACCGAGAAGGAGCAAGAAGCACAAGGGCATGGCTCGCCAAGGGAGAGGACATGAGCCGCCGGAAGGCCAAATGGGCGGCAAGCGGCAACACGGAACATGGAATCGTAGTACTGAGGGGAACGCTCACGGACTTCACCAAGGCGACCCTCACTTGGAGGATTAGTCACCAGGAACGCTGTCGCAGCGCGTAAGAGGCGGCCTCGGAAGCGGTTGCTGTCAGGGCCACTTGTAGGCATACGCGCAGCGAGCTTTGCGAAACGGACCGTGTGAATGCGGTGGCTCAGGGTTTCCTGTACTTTCCGCATGGAGTGCAAGGGGAAGTCCGAGTAATGCGGGATAGCTTGGAGGTCGGCCGCCGAGCGCATTGCAGACGCCGGCTCAGCCCCGGCGGCCGAGCAGCCGGCACGGGCAACGTGGGAGCGCTTGGAGGGGAGCAGCTTTAGGGCAGAGGCCAACGGCCCCGCTAGATCTTCGAGCACCGCGTCTCCACACTCGTCAACGACACGGGTATGAGCGGCGCGAAGCTCGACAGCCCACATCGGCGCCGGCGCGTCGGCGAGCTCCAACGTTTGGGTCGCCAAAGCCTGGTGGATCGAGGACGCCCCAACAAGGTAGAGGCTATGAGGGCTGGATACGCCGGACGGGTCGGAAAAGAACGCCCCGGCGTCGCTCAAGGTGGCGTGTTGAGCACGGAGGAAAGTCACAGCTTGGCCAACGACGAGGGCGGCAGCGCCGATGTGGGAGGCATCTGCTATAACCACATTATCGCCGATGCCGAGGCCCCCAAATTGGACCGGGAGGGACAGCTGCGTGCGCATGGAGGGCGTATCCAAGAGGTCGGGGCTAACACCCCATATGCCGGCAAGCGTTGAAAATGCGGCGGCGTCTGCATCTTCAAGGAAATATCATCCGGCACTGACCACGAAAGATCTGCCCTAGCCGTTTGGGCGCCGGCCCACTCGAGTAATGCGAGTTGGGGCAAGCCCCATCCCGCGGAGCAAAGCAATTCGGGAGTGCGATCCGGATACATATGTGCAACAAAAGGCAATGTGAGGGAGGGCCGCCGACGCCATAGCTAGGAAATTCCCCGTTCCCTCTAAAATCCGGATTATTCAAAAGTTATTGATGAATGCTCGAGCGCGAAGCGGAGTAGGGACTAGTGATGTCATGGGACGAAGCGACACCAATGAACAACCAATACTGCCCGGCTAAACAACCCAATACTGATCGATAAATCTACGATGATACCCGTAGCTTACACTGCTCGGTGTGGGTTCACGAAGCGAACCATTACAACATAGGTCGATTTTGTTCGCGATCACAGTTTTCACGATCTGGGCACGCATGAACGCCGACTTATAGGTGGACGACTTGTTGAAGCAGACCGTTCCTCTAGGCAACACGGTGCCCATGGATGAAGTCATTCAAGGCCATGGTGCCATGCGCATAGCTCTCCCTCCCGCCGGGCTCCCGGCGTTTATTGACATAGTGAACGGGAGCGCTACTATGATTCCCGGAGCTTGCAGCCCACGCTTCTAGAGTTCAAGAACAAGCGGAACGGGGTCATACAAGTACACTGCAGCGTCCCGAGCCACGGCTGTGGAGCGGTTCGAGCGCGGCATCACCATGCAACCATGTTGGGCGTCATGCACCGGGGGATGGCAGTGCGGGATGCGGTGTGGCACAACACGGCGCCGGGACATAAGGGCCCACTTCGAGACATCATGGACATGTACACGGATTACACGGGCATGGTCTTCGGCACGGTAGATGATGTGACTTGAGCAAGGGAGTGACTGTGGCGCCCCACGGTGCGCGCGGCCGCATGCTGCTTGGGTGCGGAACGGGGCGGCGCCCTGCTGGTTCATACCTATGCCAGTCTCGTCGCGGCCCATTGGGCACTCGGTGCGCAACCCGAGCCCAAAAGGAGGTCTTGCTCGCTGGATATTTCATCGGGGTGGTGAGCTCGGTGGCGCGGCTCGAGAGCGTGCAACCACGCTGCCTCATCAGGCGGCGTAGATTCGTGCGTCATCCCGATGCCGAAGCTGCTCCGCGTGGCCATGGATCACCCTCGCACACATGTGCCCGCGTAGCCCGGACTCTCAACCGGGCGCGCATCACACTCACTTGCCCCGTCTCGTGCGTGTTGTGGGGCGCTTTTAAGCGCCTTGTGTTGATCTTACTGTTTTTAGCGGTAAATTTGTTACTCGCGCTTTTGGAAATCATACAAGTACCGGGCGGGTACATGTACCTGTACCGGCAGGGAGCTTGTTCTGCTCCGCGCATCTTGGTGCTGCATCCATTATAATTAATTGTACATGTACTGCTGTACCGATATTTATATAGTTACATGAGCTACCAGCAGAAGGCGATATCAGGAAATAACCAGGAAAGGACAATCAGAAAGGTCCTCTACAGCAACTGCGAGGTGGAAGCAGTAACAAGAGAAGACGCAAAATGGGCACGAGCCCACGCATCAGACTTGCCCATTTGCACACCGGCAGAGAGAATGCCGCCCAGGGTACCATGCACGCAAACATAGACCCGCTGCAATAGCCCCCGCCGTGTGCGCGACAGGTGACGGCGGAACTCAGCAGGTTGGCTAGCGACAAAGTTCCGAAGTGCCGGAACGGATTGACCACGAAAGAAGCATGAGGTCGGGGCGGAAGGACCATTATGCTAGTAGTAAAGATTAATATCTGGACGTTTTCTACTGTCTATTCGGGTGGTTTCCTGATCGCCTTTTGCAGCTAGCTATACTTTTTACATAAGGGCTTTGGCAGCCAGCTCGTGTAACTGTATTTATACCGGTACAACTAGTTTCAGCGGCGGTGGCGGATAATTACTACTGTAGTACACCTGCCCACAAAAGTCTTGCCCCACTCGTCAAGCATCAATTGTAGATTGGCCCATTATGAACCCTCACCTTCGTTTCCGACCGCGCCCTTCCATGTGTCATACGTGGACACGACATCATGCGTGGGCGGGGCCTTAAGTGGCGTTTGTTGTGCTCTCGTTGTAAAAGCCATACGTGTGCGAGTCATTGTTCAATCAGGCTTGGCAATGAATTTGATAACCCAATGTCACAAGGGCACGAATTTTTATATCGCACGTATATGCGTTCTATCTGTACGGATGCACGCCAAAAGTTAGCTCTACCATCATAGAGAACATTCACAAAGGCGCGCTCTCCCCACCGTCGGCATGCAAGCAAGTGAGCAGTTCCCGCAAAACAGCCAATACTGCGATAAAGGCTTGCTCCAAAACCAGCCCACCTACATCTCATGTCCGCATTCAATGCGCCCTTGGTAGAGCCGGGCTTCAACCCATACTGCGCCGGGGTGCAGCCCCCAAGTCAGCGGGTGGGTACATATGGTCACCCGCTACGGCATCGTCCAGGGTATGTGGTAGGGCTGGCCATCAATACGCTCCCATATTCTGCTATTGGGCTGCGCCTAGCGGGCCCCTAAGCGGGGAAAATCTGCCCGCGTGAGGCGAGTACACCGCCTTTCTATCGGGATGCGGGTTGCGCGGTAAGCCACTGTACTAGGGTTTGTAGGACAACCTGAAAATATTTGCATCGGGGCTCCCCTACCCCCCTCGGTTATATTTCCACCGAGGGCCCCGGCAAGGTTCGAACCAGCGTAGAGCGGAATCACGAGCGTAACAAGCAGCCCCCCCCCCCCCCCCCCCCCCCCTCCGCCACCTATCACATCTGAAGCCGTTGATGAATATTCTAAGTTAATTATATCATACAAATGCGCCACTGTACCACTCGTCATGACGGGGCGGCGCGCTTCAACGCCGACGATGGATTTTTGGTGGGCCTTCCGGAGCACGTTTGGCCGGCTCTTCACGCCTTCCGCACGTCCATCAAGGCGTCCGTGGGGCTTGAGGTGCGCTTCGACAAGATGCAGGCGTACAGCGCTGACATGGAGGCCGCGCGGCGTGAGGCTCCGGCCGACATCGAGTGGCCCGAGCTAGATGGCCATCACGGCATCGCGGTCTTGAACGTGCCGCTTGGATCGCCAGAGTATGTGCAGGCGTACATGCGCGGCAAGGCGGAGGAGCTACGAGAGGAGGTGGACGCTAGCCTGAGCAAGCTTCTGTCTGCCAAGCCCAGCCGTCGGTACACCCACGCCTTGCATCACCACGCATGGGCCCTGCTCAAGCATTGCATACAACACAAGGCGGGGTATTGGCTCCGCAATTGTCTTCCGTCCGAGGTGGAGGCCTTTGCGGAGGCGGTGGATGCCACCATCCTCGCGGCGGTCGAACGGGTGCTAGGGGTCTCTTTTGATCCCTCCACGTACGGCACCGACACCAATCCGGTGGTCACCGATTTCTTGGCGGAGCTTTTGCACGACCCCGACCCCATGGCAGCGGAGGAGGCTACCTTGAGCGAGGATGCAGTGGCCAGGGCGCGCAGTAGGCTTCACCTCCCCACTCGATTGAAGGGAGCTGGCATCCGCCGCATGGCTACCGTTCGTGATGCCGCCTTCATCGGCTGCATGAATGCCATCCTCCCAAGGTTCCTGACTAGGAACTCCGGCACCAACACCCCCACCCCTGGTTTCTTTGACCCACAGCTCGGGTCAGTACTTGGCCGAGGCAGCTTCAACGCAAATTCTTCCGCCCGCGAGTATGACCACTTCCTCAACGATGCTCATGGGTCGGACAGCTACGCCGCGGAGATGCGCGAGGCGTGGGGCCGCCTCCAAGCGGCTACTGCTGGCCATCTCGGCGACGCAGACGCACGCCAGATGGAGCGGGATGTGGAGGCTGCGTCGGGCTCGCAAAAGGAGCTGACGGCATTTCTAGACCAGGCCAACAACTCTCGGCTTCGAAATGAGGTGTGCGCTTTCCCTGCCACATGTAGGGAACGGATCTTGTTCAACCAGCTCGACGCGGCGTCAGGCATGTGGACAGTGGCCATCCCCACCGCGCGGACAGCCATGGCTCCGCATGAGCTGCGGGAGGTCGCTGCCGGGTACTTCTTTCTGCCTAGCCCGTGCTTAGCCCCGGTGGTTGGGTGCCAGATCATTCTGCCCTCGACGGAGCACAACCCCGTCATTGTTGATCTATACGGCGACGCGCTCATGAACCTCCCGGCGCCTGGAGACGCTCACTGGCGTGTACAGCACGACGCTATCGTAGATGCCTTCCGCGATCACTGTGTTCACGACCTAGGTATCGCGGTACGGCGGGATGTGGATGACTTGTTTCAGCAGGCAGTGCCTCTCAGCAACACCGTACCAAAGGATGAACTCAAGGACCTAGTGCCGGACGCAGAGCTCTCCCTTCCGGCGTTCAACGTCGTGACCGGGAGCTATGATACCCGGAGCTTGAAGTCCACGCTGCTGGAGTTCAAGACTATGCGGTACGGGGTCAAGTACACTTCAGTGCCCCGGGCCACGGCTGTGGATCGGTTTGAGCGCTCCCTGTTGGGCGACATACAACGGGGGTTGGCTGCGCGGGATGCGGCGTGGCACAACACAGAGCCCGGACAGAAGGATCCTCTTCGAGACATCTTGGCTATGTCGGAGTACACGGGCATGGTCTTCGGCACAGTGGGTGAGGTGAGCAAGGGGGTGCACCGCACAGTGCGTGGTATCGCATGCTTGGCTGCGGATCGGGGTGCCCTCTCATCGCGGGGCACTCGGTGCATCACCCGGGCTCACCAGGAGGCCTTGCTCGCAAGAGATTTCCTCGGGGTCCTGAGCTTGGTGGCCGCTCGAGAGCGCGCTCGCTGCCTCATCAGCCGGCGCAGATTCGTCTGCCATCCCGTTGCTGAAGCTGCACAGCACGTCCGAGGATCACCCACACACACACGTGCTCGCGTGGCCCGGACTCTGAACCGTGTGCGCATCACTCATCCATCCCGCCTTATGCGGGATGCGGGCCGCTTTTAGGCGGCTTGCTGTGTTGATTTTCTAATTCTGGGGAACTGCCCTTTTTGTAATTCACACCACTCGTCATCGGGGGTCGGCGCCGCCGGTGCTGACGTGGCGATATGGGCGGATACGTACATGGCAAGACTTACGAGGGGGACTGTACTATACATGTAATTCATGTAGTCGCTACTCAAGTACCTGTACTGCTTTGGTACTTTTTAGTTACATGAGCTAGCTGCAAAAGGCGTTCAAGAAACCACCCGAATAGGCAATAGAAAACGTCCACTACAGCAGTTGCGAGGTGGAAGCAGCACCAGCAAAAATAAGGGTGCGGAACAAATGAGCACGGGCAAACGCATCCGACTTGCCCATTTGCACACCGGCAGAGAGAATGCTGCCCAAGGTACCATGCACGCAAGCATATATAGACTCGCTGCAACAATGAACCCCCGCCGCGTGCGAGACAGGTGACGGCGGAACTCAGCGGGCAAGATGGCAACAATGTTCCGAAGAGCCTGGACGGACTGACCACGAAGAAAGCATGAAGTCGGGGCGGAAGGACCGCCAGGGAAGTTGCGCACAACAAGTAACACCGCGAAGATGTAGACCACCGTTAAAGGGTAGTACCGGTGAATACCCTGCACCGGAGCGGAAGACGGCCGGTCCGTCGCTACCTGATTGGGAGCCTAGGCTGGGAGCCTAGGATTGTTGCGCTCCGCCTCGGTCGCCGCGATCTCTGGGGTGCACCAGCGAGGGTCGTTGCCCCAAGTGGGGGTCGTGGAGGACACGCACGCGAAATCGATCATGTAATCGCACGTGCCGCCCCCGCCCCCCCCCCACCCCGCTAACGTCAAATCTGACGGCCGCGAGCGGTCCGCTAGGCGCAGCTCACTTGTCCCAAGGGTCAACTCCCGAGCGGTCCCGGTCGAGCACCGCCCCCGCTTTGATCGCCACGGAAGCCCACAGATTTTTCAAAGCGGTATGCATGCGGTGCTTGTAGCTCGCAACGGGGCAGATGGGCAGATGATCCACGACGAAATCCGTGGCATTCCGGTTCGAGCCAACCGTAGAGCGAAGCCATAAGGGGTCAATCTTACACGTGGGGCCATGACATGTGACAAGCGCGGAACCCCCGCGCGGGCGAAGGCCTAGCACTCGCGCAGCGGCGGCCGAATTAGCCGCATGGGGAATCTTGTGGGCTGACTCATGATCCGACTGGAAAAGCGATAGGGAGCCCGGCCCGCACGCGCTGTACAACCGCATACATGGTATCAAGGCGCGAGGCCGCGGCACCCATACGCTGGAAGCCAAGAGTGAGGGCCACGAAGTCACGCAAGCGACTCGCACGGCCGAGGTGGCGTTGGACAACCATGCTGGTCGTCGTGGGTTGATCATCGGAGGCAGCTCCCGTACCCGTACCCGAGGGCGGAGCTGTAGTACCGCCTGGCCGAGGTTCTAATAGGGAAGGAGATGCCACTGACGGAGGGGGTGCCACTAATTCGCGGGGCAACGGTATCTTGAGAGCTATAGAAGCGCATGTAGTAACGGTAGTAGCAGTACTCGTACCACCGGTAGGAAGCGAATGCTGGGCAGCAGAGGCAGCCTCACCATTACCAACTCCATGGGGAGTGGCCGTAAAAGGAGATAATGTGGCGACGCGCAGTCCTCCGCTAGTGCTCGTACCCGTACTAGCCGTACTACTAACTGACGGATCCGGTGCAGCGGTGGTCGTAGCTGACCGTAAGTAACTTGAAGATCTCGTGGGCGTGGCCATACGCGGCGCGTGCGCGCCGCACATCTGCTTTCGGTAACGTGGTAAGGGCCCGTACAGTCTCGTATACGCGGCGCGTCTCGCGCGCCCATGGCAAAGTATTATAGTACATTAGTACTAGCGCAGCGACAGCAGTATCCTGGGCGCCCGCCAGGTGCGCGCGCCGCTACATGGCGGCGCGGGCACTGCGGACGCCACACACTTCCTTTAACCTCACCGCATCCTCCTGCCCCTCCCACTCGGCTGCCCCTCGTCAGGGGCCCACGCCCGTGCCCTGCACCAGGGCTATAAGAGGTTATGAGGCCCTCCTAGCCTCACAGCGTCGCTTCCCGCTGTGTGCTCCGTCTCGATGCGCCGCGCCCGCCTGCACGGCGCGCCCTCCTGGCCATGTCGCCCGGTTTTTCCGTGAGCGTTTGTATGTCCGACAGCCCGCCCCCGCCGCCGCCAGGCGCCGGCGGATCCTCCGACCAGTGGCCCGCACTCAGCCAATCCTTTGGCCCCCTATCCCGTGCCTCCTGGGGGCAAGTCAGCTCTGCAGCGGTCCAACACGCCGTGCAAATGCAGCAAGCTGCCTCAGCCGAACTGAAGTCTCAGCTGCTCGCGCTGATGCGAGACATCGCGCACGATGCTACCACGGCCGCCGTCCGAGCGGTTCTGCAGGCACATGGCCTGCCCCGGCTCTCTCTTCAGCACGAAACGGCGCAGCCGGAGCCAGTGCCTCTGCCGCCTGCCGCCCCCGCGCAGCCAGAGCCCGTGCCTCCGCCGCCTGCCGCCCCCGCGCAGCCGGAGCTCGTGCCTCCGCCGCCTGCAGCCCCCGCGCAGCCGGAGCCCGTACCTGCCGCCGCCATATCAGCGCCCGCCGCTTTCCCGCTCGCTGCCAGCACCTTCCGCAGTCACCTCGGCGCCCGCCGCTATCCCTTCAGTCGCCGCCATCTTGCCAGCGCCATCGCCACCGACAAGGCCCCGCTCCCCCGAGAGGACCATGAAACGTATCGGTGCTGGTTTCCTGGGCTCTGTCAACTTCGTCACGATGTGCACCGGACCGGACGTCGCCTTCGCTGTCAGCGTGCTCAGAAGTTTCAGTCTGCCCCGCAGAAGACCCACCTCATGCGTGCTCTTCCATCTCCAAGGCACCCCTGGCCTGGGCATCACCTGCGGGGCCACTGAACCGGGGGGGCGCTCGCCTCGTAGTCTACTCAGACTCCGACTGAGCAACTGACACAGCAACTGGCGCTCTCAGTCCGGTGCTATCAGCATGCTCAATGGTGCCGCCATTGGATGGGCTCATCAAAGCCCTGCCAGAACCTACTCACACCCTGTTGCTTAGACAAGCATGGGCACTAGTCAACTGTATGACCGGCCTATGCTTGAGAGGGGCTGTTATAGTAAATTAGTACTAGCGCAACGACAGCAGTATCCTGGGCGCCCGCCAGGTGCGCGCGCCGCTACATGGCGGCGCGGGCACTGCGGACGCCACACACTTCCTTTAACCTCACCGCATCCTCCTGCCCCTCCCACTCGGCTGCCCCTCGTCAGGGGCCCACGCCCGTGCCCTGCACCAGGGCTATAAGACAAAGAGCTCGTAGCCACGGACGACACCTCGGCGCGAACCGCCTCGTACAAGGGGCCGAGGGCGGGTCTGTTGTCCTGTACCAGCTTTGGCTGGTCAACCGATTGCGGGGAATAGAACGCCGCGGGGGCCTCATACTGCAACAAGTAGGCCATATTCAAACCGCCAAAATTCGCGGGCATACTCATCTGGACGATCGCAGCCTCCACGAGGCTCCACTAGGCCCTAGCCTCCAGGCTCCTGCTTCGCGCGCGCGGTGTAGACTAATCGCAAGCGTCCAAACCAAGCAACGAAAACGCAGCCGAAATGTTGGCGGCGTCCACGGCCTCCAAGAAAGGGTCCAGCTCCGACGGCGGCATCTTGCGGCTGAGGAAGCCGGTATGCCGCACCGCGCATTATTCGACCACCAGCCGCGGCCGTATCCCGACGTGCCAAAGGAGGCGATGCGCTCCAACATTGCAGCGGCGTGGGCCACCCGGCGCCGCCTCAACGCACCGGTCATCCACCCGGGGTAATGGCTAATAGGAACACCCAGGTACACGGCGCCATCTTGTACAGGGTCGTCGGCCGGGGTACGAAACCCTCCCGGGGCCAACTTCGCCCGCACTGCCCGCAACTCGGCCTCGCTGTCACCGGGGTGACGAACGTACCGCGTCTTATTGTCCTGTACCACCAGTCCGAATTCACATCATCAGGTATCCGGGTACGGCGGGTAAGGAAACATAATATATGGGGCTCGCGAGTGGCACGAGGTAGTAGTGTAGTAAGGATGGTCCCTCACCTGCTACGAATCATCATCGCGCAAGAAACGCGTGCTTCGTGCAGATTTAGCAGCAGCCCAATAATCTCTCCTCCCACTCTCAGCGACGTCTCAGCCCCTTCTGGATTCAAAGTTAGGCAAAGCCTCGTGCGCAGCGAATCTGCCTCATCTCGGCACGGGTTCCGTCTGGCGACGTACACGGTGCTCTATGCCATAAGTGTGGCACCGCCCCCCTGTGCGTTTCTTCCACAGCAAGCTTTCCCCGGCACGGCAGCCTCGTGCCCTCGATAGGACTACGAAGGGGGACGACGGGGAGGATACCTGATACCAGACCGCGCACGCCTGGAACTCCCTGCCACGGAGTACTGTCAAGCTATCCCTCATGAGCATCGACAGCATGGCGGCTGCAATGGAGGGCCGCTATAGCGTGGAACACTTGCCAGAGGCGAGTGCCACCCTTCTCCGCGCACGGCTCATCTGGCAGCAACATCTGTGGATGCACAGTACTATGTGTCTGTATATATCAAGCATTATTGGTTACTGTACGAGTATTGTTCTCAGCGCTCCGCAGCCGCGTCCGCGGGCAGCAGTGCGAGCCTACCTGGTCAGCATACCTACGGTCGAGAGGCTGCATGTGCGCACTGGCTCGCTTTGGTTGGCACTGAGGGGGGAGGGGCACTCTACCGCGCAGGAGCTGCTTGTGGCCACGCTGCAGGCGCTTTCCGACGACGCGCTGCCGACGTGCCACCTTGTCAGCCGAAAGTGGCGCGACGCCGCGCTGGTGGCGCATACCGCCCTCGCGCCGGCAGCTGTCGGTAACGCCCCCCCCCCTTCCCCCCCCCCCCCCCCCTCCCATTCGCCCACCTCCGCGCACCCCACCTCTCCCGACTATCCCCGCCGTCGCACTTCCAATACGCCGTCTGCCCAGTTGGTCGCAGCCTCGGCATTTGTTTGCCCCCCCCTGCGATAGTAAACATTATAATGAACATCGTCTGCTTCATTAATATCAGATTATACATCATCGCGATACTGAACAGCCATACATAAATAATAATACGAGTGTGCGAGGGTACACGTGCATTCAATACATCTTTTGGTGGGAGAGAGAAATCGTGCCTGGGGCTTCAGGTGGTGTAAGGGCATTGCCGCTTCCCAGTTTGTACCAGTGATATCTATGCCCTCTTCCGCATTGAATATATTTACAATGATGATTTCGGCCAGGGTACTTTATGAGATAGGGGGTTGGATATGGCAGCAATCACACCATTTTCAGTCTTGTTGTTATCACTCATCGGAATGCTAGGTGCAGCCAGTGTGGCAGGGGCTCGGATGCGCTTTCCTTGCTCCTCACAGCACCGCATGTAGTAAGTACTGCAACAGGCAGCCCCCCACCCCCCTGGCAGCAGCCATGTCAGCATGGGGAAGCGCAAGCACTCCCCCCCCCCCCCCCGGCCCCGCCCGCCTTCCCTTTTCCCAACCCTCCGCTTACGTACCGCCGACGCGCTGCGGTGGTCGGCTGCCCGGCTGCCCGGCTTCCCGCCCCCCAGGACGGAGGGAGGCCCTGGCGAGCCTGGCCGCCCAAATGCCCAGCCTGCGCTCGGTGAGCCTTGCGCGCTGTCGGCACCCGGACGTGGACGGCCTCCTGGCTGGGCTGGTGGGCGTCGGCCGGCCTGCGCGCCAGCCTGCGGGAGCTCAATCTCGCGGGGAGCGGCGTCTCGGGTGAGGCTGCGCACCACCCCCCTCCCCCCCACTACCACAACCACTCAGCACTCCCGGTGCTCCTATCGCCATGCCGTAAGCACGCCTTACATTGCCGCTATACATTATTGTTTTGGACCCCCTCGGAAAAAAAAACGCATTCATCTGGAGAACGCACCACGAATCTGGGATGGGATCTCCGCCGCGGTGGTTCATTGCAATTCATCCACAGTGTATTGCAACCTTCGAGCACAATGAACTGACGCAGGCTGGCAACCCAGAGGCATCGCCAGCCTCAACTCTGAGCGGCGGAACCATTGCTGTTCAACATCCGCCACGGCGGCAGCATCGGACCGCCTGCCTTGCCTGCCCCATACTCCCTTGTCCTTCTTCTCACTGGGCGGCTGGCTGAGCGGCGGCGCTGCTTGCTGTGCCGCTGCGCTTGTTGTGTCACTGTCGCCCAGCCGCTGGGATGGCGCGGCTTCCGGGGTTCTGCGGCCTGCAGGCGCTGGACCTCACGCGCTGCAACCGCGTCACGGGGCAGGGCCTGCTGGCGTTGCGGGCGTGCCCCCGGCTGCAGTCGCTCACGCTGAGGCAGTGCCGATGGGTGGGTGACCCTCCTCCCCCCCTTCCTCCCCCCTCCCACGCACAGCAGCACCGGCGCAACCCGCTCCAGCTCCCAGGGCGGACGGGCAGTGTGACGAGGAGGGGAAGGGGGCGGGGGGCATGGTGGCGCCAAAGTGCTATACTGTTGGACAGGCTGGCGCATACGAGTGCGCAGTTCGGCGCTCTAATTTGGGCCGAGACATGGCAGGCTGGACATGACCCCGCTGTGAGTTGTGAGCTCGTTGGGTTTCTGGATGGAGGCGGAATCATAAGTCACCGAGTTCCACACGTTAGGGTGAGCGCTAGCTGATGGTTCAGGAGACCTGAAGTGCTGTGAGCACTCTTTCGGTCGGCACATGAGTGGCGCCCTGTGTTAACCCCCCCCCCCCCCCCCCCACCCAGTGCGCCGCCCCCCTCTCCTGCAAAGAGGGGCCAACACTCCCGGCCCTGAGAAAGGTCTCATCAGGGGTAGCTGAGGGGCGTCAACCACGGGCAGAACTGGGACCCGGGCTGCAGGCGCAGACAACCCACCGAATAGTCGAAATTCAACAGGGCAAAGGGCAACAACACCGCAAAGCAATCTATGGAGTCGACGATACGGGGCAGTTTGCGCGACGCGCAATAAGGCGATCCCACACACGTTATGGTGCGGTATGAAGTGCACTTTAAGGGGTTCCGCATGCGTTGGATGTAGGCCAATTGCAGGACGATTTCGGGCTGGGCTGAACTCAGGTAGCCCCCGCAATAAGCCAAGGGAGGTTGTTGTTGAGGCCTGGGGTTTGGGCCTCCTGACGAGGATTTCCATATCCCGTACCCCGTATTACTCTCTGCTTTCCGCCACCAATGCCTGCCTTGCTGCCGCTCCCTGTGGATGGGCCGGCGGGACATGAGCCTCTCCCCCCCCCTCCCCGGCCTCCCCGGGCAGGTCAGCAACTGCGACGCCGCGTGGCTCACCGCCTGCGTCGCCCTGGTGGAGCTGGACCTCTCCTTCTGCCCGCTGATCGGCCTGGCGGGTGTGCAGGCCCTCGCGCAGCTGAGCTCCCTCACCCGCCTGCGCCTGGCGGGCCTGGAGCAGCTGGATGACAGCGCGCTGCAGGCGCTCACCCGGCTCGCCAACCTGCGCGCGCTCGACCTCAGCGTGCGCGGCCCACCGCCATGATGCGCCATGCTCCACATGCAACCATGGGGGGGCGGGAGAGGACGGGGCTCCTCCCTGTGGGACTGTTGAGCATACATCGGATGGGATTTGGTGGGGATGGTGATGGGGGTGGGGTGGGGATGGGCTTGGGATTGGGATTGAGATTGGGCTTGGGCTTGGGATTGGGCTTGGGATGGATTGGGTTGAGGTGGGATGGGATTGGGGTTGAGGTGGGATGGGATGGGATGGGAGTCTGAGCTCTGAGCGCTGCGCCGCCGTGTGCCCCGACGCCGCAGTCCTGCTACAAGATCACCAACGCAGGGCTGGAGTCCGTGGCGCAGCTCTCTGGCCTTACGGAGCTGTCCCTGGCAGAGGTTTGCGCCCTCGCCCCCCCCCCCCCCCCCCCCCCCCAATAAAGGCTTTCTTGAATACTGCGCTGAAGCACCTTCGATGTTGGCGCTCCTGGCAGGGCTGCGAGCGCGTGTGTGACGAGGGCCTCCGCGCACTAGCAAAGCTGCGCAACCTGCGCCACCTCGACCTCAGCTACGCCTGCTGGGAAGTGTCACCCCAGGTACACTCAGCACCCCCCCCCCCCCCCCCCCCAACCCACTTGGCACGTACCATGTGGCTTCCCGCCAGAGAGCCCCGCGACCCTCATTCCCTTGCAAGCCCCTCCCGTTCACCGCGCCCTGACCTCGCTGCTGACTGTTGCCGCAGGGCATGGTGCACCTGACGGCGCTGCAGGCGCTCACCCAGCTGAACCTCCGCGGCTGCTACATGGTCGCCCCCCGCCCCCCCCCCCCCCCCCCGCGGCCTCCATACCGCCCCTCGCTGTACCGCCCCCCTCCTGTCACGCGCCCCTCCTGCCGCGCGCTTTCAAACCCTAACAACACAACCCCCCTCGCCTGGGCGCAGGTGCAGGACGAGGTGATGCCCTTCCTGGCGCGGCTGCCCCGCATGCAGCACCTCAACATCAGCGAGTGCGAGCCCCTCACGGACGCGGGGGTGCTCCACCTCACCGCCCTCCACGGCATGCAGGTGCTCGACCTCTGCTGGGGCTTCCAGGTGACAGCGCAGCCCCCGCCTCCTCCTGCCCCACACGGAATCCTGACCCCAAGGAGTTGGCGCATACTCCTGCTCGGGAATCCGGTTTTATCTGAAACAGGAGCTCACGAATAAGGATTCCATGCAATACTGATGTCCGCACGTATTATGCGTATTAATGTATTTCATGGATTTGTATATTGATGTAGCTTATTGATTTTGATATACATATATATACATATGTGCATATAATCTAGATATATATGTAATGTGTCATAGATATATGCGTTCATGGTTCATGTATTTATTTATTATATTCATGTATGTATGATGAGTTATACACTGCGGAATGTACACTGGCCCAATAAAGTCGCTAGAAAGTCTATAACGGTGATGCTGAATCCCCATTTCGGTGGCATCATAGACGGAGCCCACGAAAACCACCACACAGTCCCTTCTATATTGGTTGGAGGTTGGAGCTATTTGGGCCCAATGCCACGCTCACTGCGAGCAGCACTGTCAATAACAGTGTAGCGTTACTGGGAGCCTCACTTAGTTGGGTGAAATGAATGATTAAACCAAAGGGTTAAACTTTGGGGTTTTAGTAGGGGTTTAATTGACATGTTTCGATTTGGGTCTAAATGATGTGCGTAGTAAGGGTTTGAGATTGTTTTTGAGGATTTCAGAATAGGATTATGGAGTTGCACGAAACGGACAAGGTCAGCAGAATCAGGTTTTATTTAGGGCTTTGTCCAGTCGCCTGAGCGTGCTGCCCCCTCTCCCCCCACTCTTCAGATCACGGACGCCGCCGCCAGCGCCCTGGTGGCCGCCATGCCCGGCCTGCGCCGCCTGCGCCTCAACCGCTGCTCGCTCCTCACTGACCGCGCGATGGCCGACATCGCCGGGCTGCGCCAGCTGCAGGAGCTGCGCCTTGGCCGGCTCATCCGCGTCACGGAGCAGGGGGTGCGGCGGCCCTACCCGGTCCTTTTAGCCCTGGATCATACCCTAGCTAGGATGCACATTATCATGCGTAGCAACAATCCGCAGCCCTAACAGAACCTGAATACCCTAACCACGTCCTGAACTGTGTCCTCAAACCCTATTACTGACATAATTGAAACTGCAATATCCTAGATATTACCACATACACAAAACCCTAACTAGAACCCAACCCCAAACTTCATCCATTTATATAATCATTCATTCCATAAAACATGGCACTTACGGTGCCATTATTGACCCTGCGACATGGCTCCCCCCGCTCCTCCTCCCCGCCTCGCCAGGTGATCCGCCTGGCGCAGTCCCTGTCGCTGCTGACGGAGCTGGATGTCGGCCGCTGCGGCGTCACAGACGCGGCGCTGCAGCAGATCGTGCAGCGGCTGCCGGAGCTGCGGGAGCTGCAGCTGGCGCACTGCGCGCACGTCACCGCCGCGGGGCTGTCCCACCTGGGACGGCTGCGCAAGCTGGAGGTGCGCCGCAAGTGCGAGGGGGGGGGGGGGGGGGGGGGCATCCGGCCCAGCCATCTAAACGCCCACAACAAGCTCTGGGGATGAATGAGTGAGAAAACCCTAAAAACCCTAATTACACCGCTGCATCTTCAATCCACCGTTGAGCGTCCGCCATACATGTAATCCTCGCAGGAGCGCCCGGACATTTAGTGCACCTAACGTCCAGGGTTTCAAAGACCCTGGATTCCATCAACCCTATATACACTCTCCAAACCCTAGATAGCTTCCAACAAATGTCTCCATTCGCGCAGCCCCCTGTTGCGTACAAAGGGAACAATGCCCTGGAGCCCCTTTTCAAACAATCCGATTATTTGTCCGGTCTGCTTTCCAACAAGCAATACCCAGTTGCCGAGAGCCCTGAAAGGCCCCGACGGAACTGACCCCCCCCCCCCCCCCCTGTCACACGGCCCTTCAGCGGCTGGATGTGTCCGGCGCCCCGGCGCTCTACTCGGACGGCTTCGGCTGCCTCCCCAGCCTGCCCGCGCTGCTGAGCCTGCGCGCCGCGTCGACCGGCCTGCTGTACGCCTGCCAGACGCTGTCCTTCCACGCGCCGCTCCCCTCGCTGCCGCGGCTCGAGACGCTGGACTTCTCCGGAGTGGAGGTTCCCCCCCCCCCCCCCCCTCTCCTCGTGTCTGCCTGGTGATCTCTAGGGTTTACGACAAACCCTAAGGCAAACCCCGTCCGCGCAGGGGCTGGCGTCCGACCAGCTGGCGGCGCTGCTGCAGCAAACGCCACGCCTGCGCCGGCTGTGCGTGAGCCACAGCAACGGCCTGCCGCACGCGGGCGTCGTGGCCCTCGTGGCCGCGCGTCCGGGCCTCACCGTCGTGCAGGAGAGCTGAGCGCCCCGCCGGCCCGCCCCCTGCGCCACCCCCGCCCCCCGTCGACCTGCGGGGGGGGCTCACCTGGGAGCGAGCCGTCCATCCCAGACTAAGTCTCTTGGAGGGGGGCGGGAGGAAGGAGCTGGGCAGCGCATGTATACATACAATAAAGCTTTGGGAGCGACACTGAGGCGCGACGACCAGAGAGCCCAAGCCCGCACTGATGAGATATCTAGCAGAATGTAGACCTGGTTGGGCGAGCGGTATTGGTCCGCTGCGGTCCATCGAGGGGCGCCCCCTGGCAACTGGATGCGATGTAAACCTGTAAAACAGCAATGTACGCACATGTTTTTTGTCCTTTGGTGTGTGTACCGCCGGCACGCAGCCGTAGTCATGGCGGCACGTGAAACGGCCATCTGCAGGAAGATATATGGCTGAGCGCGCCCCCCGTTCGGGTCATTTTCAGCTCATCTGGCTGCGCGCTGATGTCGTGCTGCAGGCTGCCTGCCGTGCCAAACTCGTCAGACATCTGGCCATGCATTGCCGACATCCCTGTGTGTATGTTGTCTGCAGACGTGTACTTAGGTTCAATTTGTTTTCCAAATAAATAAATGTGCATATATGTATATTTATTCATTTTTCTCGTTGTGCCAATTATACGAGTACAATATACTACGAGTTAGTACCAGTACTATGTGTAAGAGTAGTAGTACGATGTGTATCTGTATCTGCGACTACGGGTATATATGTACCATATAATGCTGCCATATGTGGCAATAGTTGTTTTGAGATGAATGTCGCCTCGATTGTTTCATAATCGCTGGTAAAATATATCATCAATTTACGTAACTGAGGCCGGTGTGTCTCCCTCATCCAAGTGGCAAGCAGTCGAATATAACGAGCAGATCAGGAACGGCCATGCCCCGGCCGCGGCAGTTGTTTGCGGCGGCAGTAGCATGATATGCGTTGCTGCTGCGCAGAGCAGTATCGATATCAATGGTTTCGGAGCGATTGCATATCAATGAGTAGTATCTAATATTCAGCGCGTGCATGATACGTGACAATTCTATAACAGCTCTGCGCGCCGCGCGGGATATCATCCAGCGCTGAAGTGATTAACTCTGTTTACATTTATGGGATGTCTTCTTATCTAACTTCATTTATTATTTGATTGCATCGCCCAGCGGCAGCAAGAAGAAAGGTCGTGTCGTCGTCGTGTTAGTATATAATAATGCGTGGTGTAGTGTATATCGTCCATCAGCGCAGCAGCAGGCAAAATTGTCATATAATCTATATTATATATACATCCGCGTATCATCAGATATACACGCGCACCACCTGCTAAGGGACGGCATAGCATATCAGCCGGCTATTTTGTACGCGTATCGACTATTTATACATCATCCAGCAATATATTACATATCGCTACCTGTTGCGCATCTCACGGTATATATATACTACTGCATATAGCGCGTGGTCAGCAAGGCATCGTCGCTACTGCGCATTAATGTAGTGGGCTGATGAGGTGCAGAGTGGTGGTATTATCATACTCCGTGCGCCAGTCTCAATTTTGATGATGAAAAACCTCCGCCGGCGGCCGCCGGTGGCGCTCACGGAATACAAGCACCTATTTATTTCATCAGTAAAATCATCGAATAAGCAACGATGCGTGATATTCAGGTGGTCTTTTAGGCCATTCCGACAAACTGACCTGGTTTAGGTCACACCCCCTTCCGTTTTTAACCCCCCTCCGGTTTGTTTGTAATGATATTCTCGTCCTTTATGTAGTGCGGTACACTATGTAATTCACTTTGACATGTGGCATGCACTTCCAACAACAACGCGATGCACCATGCCTCTCCCCCACCCCAACTGCATATGATAAGCCACTAACATGCGGAGGGGATGGGAAAATTTCAGAGAACATGCGTTGAGTAGTGCCCCGGCGACCCCGCAGAGGGCACCTGGCGGTGCTTCGGGCTTAGTGCGGCTGTTGTAGTGCTGGTTTTGGATACTAGCTCTGTTGAGAGTCGTCCCGGCAACGCATGAGCGGTCGCGCGGTGCGCTGCCGTGGCGGTTCCATCATGCCATGTGATTTCATGAATTCTTGATTTCGCAGCGAATTCCGCGTGCAACACCATCGCCGCTTGCTGCCGCCGAGCTGTGCCCCGCCAGCCCTTTGCACATGCCGACAGCATACCCACTGGGTGATGTTCCGGCGACGCAGCGGCCGTGCGGTGCTCTGCGGCGACGGTTTCAGCATTGGTTTCGGAGCATTATTTGGAGTTCCCGGCGAGCATTCCGTGTGTGTGTGGGGGGGGGGGGGGCTAGCTCCCACTCCAAACTATATATATGTGTATATATTATATATAGAGTCTAGCGATCCCCAGCGCGAGAACAGATTCTGCGTATTTTTGGGTTGGTGGTATACATGCACTGCCATATTGTTGTGCTGTAAGCAATGCGGTGTAATCTACGGAGCGGCAGCAAATATATACTCGGATAGCAATCGCCACGTTTCGAGCTGCACATCATGCCGTGTGCTGGCTCGTTATAGTCCACTACGCCGTCATGATTTGAGCTGGAATCGCCAACATATTATTGGGCAGCATTTTGGCGTCGCCGTGCGATTTCAGGGCTATAATTGGTTTCGGAGCAGCAGGAGCCCGGCGGCAGGACATCAAGACATGCCTACTACTCTTACATGTATAATTGTATAGTAGGTTGCTAGTAAATCCGGGCCGTTCTTTCCACAAACCGCATTGGCAAGTGAATCCGGTAGCGCGGCGGCGGTGGCGCGGAGATTGAGTGACCACAATATGATAAAGATGCATATGTGTGTGCATCAATGCAATAGCCAGACAATGATGGTGATGTTCATGAAAATGTTAAAAGTGTAGCACAGGGCAGCCTTGTGTGAAAATTGTGCACACTGGTTTGCACCAGTTTGCATGGTCCTCACCCCTGTCCCTGCCCTTTACATGTGCTACAATGTCTACGGCTGGCATTGGCAAACGATACAATAGTACTAAGCGCCTCCAGTGGCCGACCGACTCTGTACGCGCAGCCGCGGTGGCGGCTGATGCTGCCGACGCTGACGTTGACGCCGTCGGGACTTTCACTCCATGTTGCGGGTGCCAGCCTCGCATGCGCTCCAATGCTTGCATGGCTAGCTCCTTGTCCATGTTCTTGAGCTTATGCTGCGCTGGCCGTTGGGCCTTAACATGCGTACGTGGCATGCATGTGCGATGTAAGAAAACATTTGTTAGTGACACACAATACAGTTGCAGCCAACAGCAACGAAAAGGGCAGGATGTACCTTGCAGATGGGCAGCACGGCGTGATAGACGTCATCAATGCAGGTCGTTGTGGCGCCGTCCGCTCCAAGTTGTCCAGCACAGTGCACGCACAGGTCTGGGTCGGTTTAACCACGCCATGATCGACTTATTCTGGTGGGTGTAGTACTCCCACTCCACCCTTGACTCGCATGTCAAGGCATCATCACAATTAAACAAAGGTGTCGCGAAAGCGGTGATCCTCTGGCAAGGGCGCGGAGCATGTGCATAGAAACCGGTCCTCACGACGACGCCATGCATGGTGGCGCGCATGCGCTAGTATATGAGAGTTGGCGGCCAACATAGGTTGTTGGGGGCGCTGGAAGTGTGATGGGGCGCGGTCGTCAGTTGGTAGGAGGTAGTTGGAAGGTAGCTAGGTTTGCATGCCGGCGAGCACGGTTGCAGCAGCGGCGGCGGCGCAGGATAAGGCCAAACGGGGGAGGTGCACAGGGGCGCTGGAAGGATGTATACTGCTTAAAGTACTAATTACAAAACTTTCGCAAGTTAATACAAAACACCCCCCGTCAGTTTCCACGGATAATACTGACCTAAATCAAGTCATTTTGTCGGAATAGCCTTATTATCTGCGTTGCTGCTGCAGTAATCGACTAATTGTCACAGCGTACAACGTTTCAACGTGCGCATGCGCGCGTACCGGGGCTTGCTTACTTGGCATACCGTCGAATACTCGTCGCCTGTCATACGGGTATCACTTTAGTACTGGCAATACTGCTTTGTATGTGTATGCATGATGTCCAAGCGAGCAGTCACTCGTGGCGCAACAACCAACTGTCTGTCGCTCAGCTTTCACATCTAGAACCACCGACAGACCTAAGGCCCGTATCAACGGCTCACTGCCGCCAACCACGGTGCCCGTACAGACCAATAGCGCGTGAGAAGGCCTAGGGGCTTAGTCGGCTCGCGCGCCCGCGGGATGCCGTTAGCATCATGTCGGCTCGCTGCCCACTCTTTGGCTTTCCAAACGTCTCACGCCCATCCATCTTGAAACCACGCTACTACACCACAAACACCTCGGCTCTGTGCACATCACAATACACCTGAACGTGCCTCGTCCGTTGCTGTCCTTTAGGGGCAGTACAACCTGCTGTCGAGCTGCGAGTGATATCGCGCAGCAAGCAACGGTGGCGAGTCGCGGTTACGCATGTGTTGTTATTTGGACGTGACGCCCGTCTTGCTGTTGGAGGCGCTGGGTGCGACGGCGCTCACAACTTCACTGAGTGCGACAAGCCAATCACCGACCTACGCTCATCGCACGACTGAAGCGCAACCAGCGGGAGCGAGAGCGCCGCCTTGCCTATGGACAGCAACGCGGATGGACTATGGACGTGGCGACCGGCGGACTGTCCAAGCTCGAGATGGACTTGGCGAGGAAAGCCGGACACATGCTCACCGGGCAACACGACTCTTCTGCCGACGGAGCAGCGACGTCATCAACAATGGCAGACCTGGAGGCCATGTTCTCTCGCATCCTCGAGAAGTCTCAAGCTGCCCATGGTGGTACGGGTGCCATGCGCTTGGCCGTTGAGGTGCCGGACCGCTTTCTGGATTGCGTTGACACCGACGATCACGGCACTTGCTACATGGAGCGTCGTGTGTGGAACTGCCCGTGCGTGAGCTGCGTGAAGTCTTCTTTGGAGCTCTAGGTCGTGCGCATCTTGTGGGGGCTGACCGGACACCGGAGTCGACTGTACCAAGACCACGTGGACGCCCGGCAGTGCTGCCCCCTAGGATCAGCGCGGAACCCTGAACTTCGCATGCGCCAACCCGGATGGGACGCCCAACGCGAGCAACTCACCAAGCAACGGCCCCAAGGCTTTGAGCCGGCAGTCGAGCAGGAGGCTCCTGCGTCCTACGAGGGCCGCCGTGGAGGAGGAGCGATCACCTCGGACATGTTGGACATCCGCAATAAACCCCTCATGCAGCACTTGCGCACGGCGCTACAGCATGGCAGGCAAGTTCCCTGATCTACCTGTTGCCGTAGTATCGGACATGACACCCAAGCATGCTGCAAGGTGGTTCGAGGCACGCGACACTGCACTGCGTGGAGGGCTTGACACTCGTGATCACATGGCCGTGGCATGGGAGACGGCGCTTCAGCAAGCCGTTCGGCGCTGCGAGGCGACAGCGCGGCTCACTTGGGTTGACTACACGCACCTCGACTTGACGCGCGTCTTTGCTGCAGCCGTGCACAACGTCTATCAATGGTCTGTCTCTCCCACGCGTCAGTGTCCCGCCGCTGTCCTCGCCATCAGCGGAGCCTCAAGCCAACATTCATCCAGTGGGCGTGGTGCAACATGGCGTCAAGCCTCTGGAGGCTCGGCGCAAGCTATCAACGACATCTTCGGAACTTCAGCAGCTGCGAGAGGTGCAAGCTGCGCTGCGCATACCGCCCTGAGAGGTGAGCGCCGCGCATACCGCCCTGACTACCCGGAGTATGACCGCCACAGTGCTTGCTACGTGGACTGCAAGTTGACCGTCATCGTCATTGGCGGCGTGCGCATCATGATGGCCTTGTTAGACACCGGCTGCGACTACAACGGGGTGCACTAGCGCGTGGTGGGTCGCATGAAGCCGGGCGAGGTGGACGCCACGATGCAGTCCATGTCCATGCAACGCATTGGCGGCAAGATGGAGATGCAGCGCCTTGTGGGGCGCATCACCTACGTGATCAACCCGGACACTGATTGGGAGCGCAAGTTCGAGTGGCCAGCGTTCGCCATTCTTGAAGGCGATCATCTTCCAGATGTCATCTTGTGCACATTTGTCATGGCACACCTTGGCATGGTCATCGATGTGGGGGGGCATACTGCCTCATACCGCCAAGATCCTCACGATCTCAGCCGCCATGTCGCCATGCCGCTGAAGCATCACAACATGCCCAAGCTCCAAGTCCCGCGCAGGCTGCCGCACGCGGCGCTGACCGTGTTGCTGGCATCGGACGGCCCATCTCCCGGACTGCCGGCAAGAGTTGGGGGGGGGGGGGGGGAGGAGCCCGATGCCGCAGCCAACTCGACCTCTTCATTCTCCTTCAACAGCCGGATCGAGCTGTAACCGGACAACGTGGGCGCCGACGCTGCAGTGCAGCCGGTGCAGCAGGACGATGAGGCGTTACTATGCACTGCGGCGCCGACAGTTTACCATCACCATCACATTTCTCTTTTTCCTACGACAGAATATTTTAATAGACTGTTACAAAGTACAGAACCATCATCTTTATCGTTCAGGGATACGCGCGTCCGTACGATTTCAAGCAGGCGACCGCCGACCGCCCGTGACAATGTATATCGCTGCTACCTGAGCGCGGCCCCGTCCGTTCGTCGGCGCCCTTTGCGCCGACCCCAGCTGGCATGGCGCCACATTTATTCCCGCCCACGAGGTCGGCACGGAGCCGCACGTCGGTGGCCGCAGGAACACCGGCAACCCGTAAACAGCGCCAAGGAAGGGTAAGGGCGCATTGCTACGTGCACAGGGCTGGTTAGGTAGGCCTTTGGGATTATCAACACGCGGCAGCCGCTCAGCAGTCCCCTCGCGGTCGCGGCGCGAACCTGTACGGTCGTAGTGAAGTCGCGACACGCGTACATCCTGTACGTTCCGTCCGACCATTCGTCCACCACTGGCTTCTCACAGCAGCTGCCCCTGATGCGAAACCCAACGGACCAACTGCCCGCTCTGCAAAAATAGCGCGCCGCAATCGGCCGGGGCAGGATGGCTCGAGGAGGGAGCCTACCCCTTGTGGCCGCGCTGCTGCTGGCATGGCTGGCTCTCGTATTCGTTCGCGGCAGCGGCGTGGCAGCGAGCCCGCTGCTCAAACCTCGCGACCGGCGGGCGCCCCCCACGCTGTGGGGCATCTACAACAACCCCGACCAGCTGGATGTACCGGTCCGTAGACCGCGGCGCTTCCTAGGCGAGCTGCGCTCCTTGCGCGGTGGCGTAAGCGTGAGCTACAGTGGCGACGACGGCTATGAGTACCTGTACTCATACGGCGAGCTGTATTACCCAGACGATGCTGGGGGCTACAGCAGCGACGACTATGACTACGACTTGGGTGGATACGAATACAGCCCCGGCTGGGGCTCCGATGGCCTTGATGATTATGAGTACAGCCCCGGCGCCGGATACGGCGACTACTTTGATGGTTACGCTTACGACCCACGTGGTGACCATGGTGACTTCGACGAGTACGAGCCAGTCACGGTCACGCCCTCACCTCCACCCTCACCCACACCTTCGCCCGCCGCCCCTCCAACGCCCTCCCCCACATTCTCCCCCACCCCTGCGCCCACTCCCGCCCCCACATCCATACCAACGACGTCCCCAACGCCATCGCCCACCCCAGTGCCAACCGCCACGCCAATTCCTGCCCCAACTCCTACACCCACCTCGTCACCCTCCCCAGCTCCCACACTCACGCCCATTCCAGCTCCTACCCCGCAGACTTGCCTCCGGCTGTACCAGCTTGCGTGGACAGTGCGCACAAAGCCGTGGAATGGTGACATCAGCGAGCTAGCAACGGAGACCATTCCCAGGCGTTCAGGCGTGGATGTTTGGGGGAGCATAGCGACAGTCAGCAGCACGATCCGCCCAGACTTTCATTTCCACAGTCCCGTAGTGCCAGACACTTGCGGGGCTCTCTACCATCGGTATGCCTTCCGAGAGACCTCATTTGAGGCCGTTCTGGACGACGCCGACCGCACACTGGCGATGTACCTGTACCTGGTGACTGACATGGTAGATGACTTTCGGGAAGCTCATCCCAGCATCTGTGGAGCGCTCCTGAAGGGTGGCCATGTCCGGATAAGCATGCGGGAGGAATGCCCAGGAGATGATGACTAGTTGCTGGGTCTTTCAGGTGTCAGTGTGGTAGGCAAGTGTACATAAGCATTCAGGGAGTCAGTGCATCTTCCCCTTCTCATAGCACAGGCGGAGGCCAGTGATTAATCCCGGCACAGGGGTGTTAGGTTGACGGTGTAGCAGTAGGCTTGGCGAGTTTGCAAAAATATATATCCGAGATATACGAATGGTGTCGCAGATAGTGCGGCGCAAGCGAGATGCTGGCGTGATTTATAACAATTTGATTTCAGTTGCTATTTGATATGCTGTGGTCAGTGTGCACACTGCCAGCCCGTCTGCTGTGCTCTTTTCACCCTTCTGTTTCACAACCCTTTCGCTCATGTATCTGGAGTATGCATATGCGTTCCATGTCATTGGCCATGCGATTGGTCAGAAGTATTTACATGAAGTACACACCCTGCAAGCTGCATTCGTTCAATGAATTTTCGCCTGTCATAATGGCACAATATGCTTGTTAAGTGGTGAATATGTGTTCCTTTGTGTTTGCATATGTGTTTCGTTTCTTATTTGTTGAAGTTAAATTCATACATTTCTTTTACCATGAAAGGTATGAGAGCATGCTTGCACAAATGTTGGAAATCGTATGTAACATGATGCTTGCAATGGTTATGATTGCAACTTATTGTTCAATGCTTTATATGCTGGTTTACAGTTCCTATGACAAGAGTGCAATGCCGACTGTTCATTCTGCCAGAGCATTTATACCTCAAATATACATGAAAATTGTTAGTGTGGTACACAACTGCCTATCTACTTTTCATTCCTGTCCTTGTCTCCCTCCGCAGACTTGTCGGCAGTTTCGTCCGTCCCTAAAATTGCATCTTTCACCCCGTAGTACATTTCACTTGCAGTCTCCATGGCGGATTCTGCGGCCTCCTTCGCTTGATCCACATAGGTGTCGGCCTTTTCCGCAGCCTCGTCCGCCACATCCTCGGCCTTTGACCTGCTTGAATCTGCCTGCTCACGAGTGGCGTCTGCAGCGTCGCCAAGCTTAGCTTGCGCCGTCTCAACGTAGTCAGACACGGTGTCACCGACAGAGTGGGCGGCATCTTCGGCAGAATCCTTTGCGGAATCCGCCTGCTTGCTCGCGCTGTCTTCAGCGCCGGTGAAGAGCTCCTTCACCTGTTGCAGGTAACTCCTGCCCGCATCGTCCGCCTTCTCCGCGGTTTCGGCTGCCGCGTCACGTGCCGCGTCTGCCTGCTCACGCGCTGCATCTGCGGCTTCTGATGCATTCTTGCGCGTGGATTCGCGCACGTCATCGGCAGCACCGCTGGCCTTATCCGTGGCGCTGGCGAGAAGGTCACGGTCCTCTTCTGTCTTCTCCTCGGTGTTGTTCTCGCCGGGTAACACGTTTGTCACGGCGTCCTTCGCGTTGGCGACAGCGCCGCCAACGGTGTCCTTGATCTGCGCGCCCATTGTGGGCTCCGATTCGCTGTCGGTGTGGGGCTTGTTAATCTGCTGCTCCTGATTCTCGTTCTGGTTGGAGCTGGAGAACAGACCGTTGAGAGCGGGAGCCATGTTGTCACTAAGAGCGGAGGTAGTAGTAACTGGAGTTCCGAACTGGGTATACAAAGTCGCTCGTGCTGGCTGATCGAAATAGTCAGCACCACTGTCCGAAGGGTCTAAACACGACAGCATAAAATATTAGGAAATAGATTTATGGAGATTGTCAAATTTGTGGTGTCACCAAAGAGAGTTATGCAATTACTGAGGTCGTCATCCGGAGCTTTATAGCTCGAAAGGTAAAATGGAGTTGTCACAATTCACGATTGGGGGGCGCCTGTCGCGGATGATCGGTTTCGGACTGTGCGCTGCGTCAGCGATGCTGCGCGTCTGCTGTCTGCGCTCCCGACTGCTGACGATGACATGGAGCACCGTTTATTTCAGCGAGGCGCTGTATGGGAAAGACATGATGAAGTATGGAATACCACATGTCCCGGGGCGAACTTTACTTTTTCCACACGTGCAGTATTATATGATAAAGTGCGCGCGGACGACAGCGCAAGTGGTCTATAATGTCGCCAGTAGAAGTCCGTGCTGATGCCGCTAGCAGCAGGCGGCGAGCGAAACACCGGTACGAGGATTCTAATCGTGGAGTCGCGTACGACGACAGAGTCGAACTGGCAATATATATTGCAAATCTGGTCTGTAGTGGGTCAAGCCGCGTCCGGCTGCGTAAGGATGGGCGACACTTCCTCACGTGAATTACAAAAAAGCCGGTAACAAATCCACCCCTGGAAGCAGTCCTCAATCAATACTCGTATATAGTCAACATCATTGAGTCATCAATTCAGGACATACATACGGTACGTGGAGTTTTATTACGCCCAGCATGCCGCACGTTGCGGCGGTTGGCCGGCTGGGCGGGAGCGCAGCAGCACAATTACGCGACGCAGCATATACTCATTCGGGAAACCATCGACGCTCTGAGCATTCGTACCGTAGATATGACGTTTACATTGCGACTTGTCCACGTAAAGCGATTTTCATTTCACCGTCGGATGCGCATAATGCCAATATCATCATCATAGCAGGGGCGATACTACTCACGGAAACAGAGCAAGCCGACAGCGCAGCGCACCATCGAAGCCATGGCGACTAACAAGCTGCGCTTATAAAGAGGATATCACGTTGTCGTGCAGTATCATACAGCGTTTTCCATCAGTCGCCATAACATCACTCTATCGGCAAGTGTAATACGTCTTGATAGTCTACTAGCCATTCTCTGTTCGCAACAGTTTGACTCGATATAGCATGGCTCCTCCCAACGACGATCAGCCGACCATGTTCGAGCAGGCCAAGTCTGCGGTGACTGGCGCGGCGACCTCTGCCAAGGACGCGACAAACAAAATGCTCGGTCGAGATCAGGAGGAGGACAAGATGGAGAGCGCCGGTGACAAGATCAAGGGCGCCGCCCAGGATGTTGGCGACGCGGCAGGGGAGAAATCTTCAGATACGAAGACCTCCGCGCAGGAGACCGCTGCGAGCGCAGCGGATAAGGCCGGAGATCTTGCAGACAAGGCGCAGGACAAGGTCACTCCTAATAAGTGATGTGGTCGGGTAATCCAAGTTTTCCAGCGGCGATACTGGAGCAGTCGATACGCAGCCAGGAAATTTAGTCCTTCAGCGTTTGGACAACATCGGCATCCGTGGCGCCGAAGATGTTCTGCTTCCATCCCGATTTCGATGTGATGGTTTGTCACATGGCATTTTATATAATACAGCTTCAAATGCATGTTGCCCTTGCAAGATAGTGGCGGAGTCGCTCCCCGACCATGGTGTTTCCCCTGCCCCCCTCGAAACCGCTGTAAATCGCTATGTAATATCTTCCCATACTTTGTTCACAAATACACACACTACAAACGCAAAATCATCGCTAAAATCCGCATGCTGGCAGCAATTTCCATCGTAAAGTACTACGTCATGCACGTTTCCGTCTACGTCTTCGTCGCAGTGTTAAATTGAGCCAGTCATTCTCAATGTCGAAAACCATCATGATTTGAGAATGCCACTTCCCCAATGATGACATAATCCCAACACTGTGTGCACCAAAGTTCATCTGTCCATAACAACTGCTTTCTGGATACTGGTTGATTGTGTCATCATACAATTCCTTTAAAAAGATGTGTGTATGTGTGTGTGTGGGTGAGAAGAGGGAAAACATAATTGCCGATGGATGTGTGCCATGCTTGTGTTTGTGCATGAGAGCTTTACTTTTGACATATATGCATTAAAAAAAAAACGAAGGTAGGACGTTGGGGTGTGTTGTGAGGGTGTGTTAGGTTACAATTTATTATAGCCAGCAATTGCTATGGCTTATGCAAAGTTAGGGCTGCCTGTGCATCGCTGTGTGGCCACATTGCCATTGCACGAAGTACCTCACGCGTGAAGGTGAATGGGCGTGCCTGCGCGCAACAATCACAAATTGCCGGAGGGAATTGTCAGTGTGTTGCAAGAGCTGAATGGTGGGCTCCACCGATCTGAGCGAAAGAAAATATCTGCAGCCCAATCAGGAGTGCTGGCAGATATTTTCATTCGCTCATTCAGGAGGGAATGGGCAAACCCAAGGCTAGCTGTGTTGAAACTCTCACCTTGCCTGCGCCCTTCAGCATGTCCGGTGAGGTGGTGAAATAATGGTAGCGCTGCTCACTGCCAGGATGCCAGTTGCTCATGCCGTAGAGGTGCACATGCTCGCACATCTGGCGGCACATGACACGAGCAAGATAGCTGTAAGATGGTTTTATGGGGTTGAAGCAAGGCTGCAGATTAGCAGAAATGATAACAGCTAGCACAGCGTGCACATCATGCTGCCGAGAATGAGCAATATCCTTCATTGGTCTATACACGCCCTGATACGCAACGCAATTTTCTCGATTCAAGTGGCAGCGGCAGTGATGATTCTGATCGAGTAGCGCACCTGTAGCGCAGTCATTGTCGCAAAGAAGCCGCTGTCTGGCCGATGGCTAAGGGTGTGGGTGATATTGGCCTCATGAGATAAGCTCGCAAAGCTGCCCCGCACCTGCAACAGATACAGAATCCAGGGACATTCTGTCAGTAGAGGATTTGCGCCAGAAAAAGCACTGGCGAATCTGCTCCCTAATTGCAGGAGGTGCGCTGCGCCATTTGGAGTAGAGAGGCAGTCTGATGGGTGGCAAGCTGATGTGACAAAGGCGGGGTGCGCCCACCTGCCCCCAGGATTGAATCATGTGGGACACCAGGTGCGGTGACAGGATGAGGACGTGACCATGGTCAAGGTTCGTGCCAGAGAATCGCCGGAGAAGGTCCAAGTACAGCGTTTCCCGGGCGGCAGGAGCGGTGACTTCGAAAGCAATCTGGTGTCAAGACGGCAACATTCAGCAATGCGTGCAGTCAGCCCAGCGTGGTGGGTTCCTTGTGAATGATACGCTGTTGTCGCTCTTTCCTGATGCATATGTGCGTTTCTTCCTGGGCTGTGGTGCCCGAATTTTCTCAGATCATGCGCATACTCAGCTGGGAGGTGGGGCAGTTGGATGGCCCAACTGAAGGAATATAGCTATCACCATTGTCGAGTTGATGAGTCGGGCAGCTTTGTGCTTCCCCTCCAGAAGCATCTCTGTGTGATGTAGGTTCACCTGCGACAGCAGTATATTATTCATATAGATGTGGGCTTATGTTGGACTACACTATGGGCAGAACCGCATCCGTTTACAGAGCATATCGAGGAGCATGCAGCGTACCACGTCAAATGTTGTCTTGCTGCCCACATATTTCTCGAACGTGCGCGTCGGCGCAAAGTTTATTCGAAACACCGCGTCTGCGCTGTCTATGACGGCCCCAAGCCGCTCCCCCTGCGCAACACCACCAGTGACCGCCCGTAAGATGGCCGCAACATACCTGGCAGAGAACCCCCGGCGGCATATATAATAAACGCGGTGTCCTCGAAGTGCAAAGATCAACACAAATTTTCATCACTCGTCACTGGCCTCGCAGGTAACCGCACCTTGAGCAGCATGCCGCTGTTCCCCACGACGGCACAGGTTCGGAAGCGCCATGCACGGTCAGCCTCTGGCAGTACATCCAGCATCTGTGGCGGAAACTTGTACTCGTGCACGGCGCTTCCGACCGAGCCCTGTACCAAGTTGGCAAGAAACAAACTTGGATAGACCGTCTTTGTAGTAACGCGTCGATACTTTGTCGTTTCTCGCATTGTGATTTTGTTCAGATACATAGTGAAAGTGTCACGTGGGCCGTTCATCGATGACATAATAGGCCCGGGCATTTCTGTCAGATATCTTCTCGTCGATGATGCAATTGACCACCTAAATACCTGCACACTCTCGGGGGTTTACCTTTCGCTCCACCGTCAAGACGGGAGAGAGCGCTCGCCGGCTCCCGACATCTGACAACTTCTCGCCGGGCTCTAGAAACAGCTGGATGTTAAGCGATAGGGGAACCGGCTCGTCGACCTGAGAATTCAGGGCGTCATCCGCAGAAAAGCTCAGATCGAGCGCTTATTGTTTCCTCCAATGCTCGGAAACTGCCAGGTGTCGACGCTTCATGATGACAGCGCGCTAGTATACTCAGCATAGGTACCCATGACATATATCGGACTGCCGGATCGCTCCATTACCGGTACTGATCCAAGAACTGCGATGCTGAACTCGACGACCAATGGTGCAGCGACCGGCCGTTTGCAGTACAACAATATAGAGCTGTCCAACTAGCCACGGTGGCAGGACCAGACTGCGCGACTTGGCAATCAATTTTCGAAAGCTGCCGAGGCCAGCAACACTGCCGGTATAGCTCAGCACTGTCCCGATCGCGCAGCATCCTGCTTCGAAGCTCATCGCCGCCGCGCGACACAAACCAAACGGGCCAAACATCTTTCCACACCTTGGTTTCGGCAAACTCCTGTGCTGCTGCCGCCATTGAATTTCCAGTCACGCCCCCCATCTCCTGCTCGCTGAGCTCGCCTGGGTGTCCGAGCTGGCGGCCGTGCGAAGGCGCGAACGTCGATGCGCGGAAGTGTAGGCGCGGCAGCATGGAGTCCAGCGCCGGCCAAAGCTTCTCGTCCAGCTGCATGTCGCCGTATATTATGCCGAGCAGGGAACGTCACCAACATTGTCAGCTCATCGCGTAGCGCGACGACATATACATACATGGCGACATTCTAGGCATTATTTACTGCGACATTTATCATTGCAGTAGCCTCAGAGGAATATAGTCGTCGAGACTCTGTTGACTTGGTATCAAACTGAAATAATGAGTCAAGTCTTCGGACAGAAAACACGAGTCGAACAACAGAACGCCGTTGGGCCAACGAGCGGACGCACCAGTTTATCCAGTCGCGAGGCGCCCCAGCTCCGCTCGACGGCCCGCACGCGGGCCTCCATCTTGGTGGCTTGCTGCACCGCGTACTCCGCATCCGCCTGCTCGGCGCGCCGTTTCTTCTCTGCGCTCGTCAGGGGCTTATTGGGCCGCAGCTCCGCCTTGGGATTTATGGGCTCGCCCGCTTGCCAGCGCTCAAATCCCTGTCGGCGCACGAAAGCATCAGGGGCGTAGCTCCACTGACGTGCTATTGGCATACACAGCGCCCCCCCCCCCCCCCCCCCCCCCCCCCCACACACACACACACGCACACACACATCGGAGCCGGCCAGCAATAACATGCCACATTGTCTTGTCGGACATTGTCATACATTTCCAACCTGGTAAACATAAAAACACACACACGTTTCTGGCGGACACGGTTTTTAGGGTTAAAAAAACCCTAAACACAGGGCGCGCGAACAATGGTACTATAATAATATACGACTACATGTAATTGAACCTAGGAAGGAATTGGAATCCGAGGCCAGTCGCCCCAAGTGGATGCATGCGGTGCAGCGCGACTATCTGTGGTGTGTCGCACCTGCATGATTATCTCCACGCTCCCGTGCGTGACATGTCGCAGCTCCTGTCGTAGCGTGGCCATCACGGCGTCGCCCATGGCAATGCCCATCAACTGGCCCACCTCTGACCGCAGCGTGAGCTCCTCCAAGCCGAGGAAATGGTGTTTGGCCAGCACAAAACGGCAGCAGTCGCGCACAGCGCGCAGCACGGCCTGCTTGCCGGCCTGGTCCCCATCCTGTCAGCAGCGCAATCACGAGGCGTGGCAATCTCTGAGGCATCGAGTGCATATGCCCCAGAAGGATTCACATGGACCTATGAGTGTGCCACGACAGGGTAACGCCCGTCTGCTGGTTTACCTGCGCGCCAGATACATCTTGTGGGCAAGCCGCCGCCTCGCCGGCCGCCACGGTGCGCGCCACTGCGGCACCCCACGTGCGCATCCCTGCATGGCGCTCCGCCACAGAAATGGCGTCGGGCTTCTTCTCCTGCGTGCGCCACACCCAGATGTATCACGCAATCAAGGCTCCTGCGCTCCCTGGTGCTACCTCATCTGCGGACAATGTGACCGCCGCTATCGCACCTTGCCAACGCCGCTCATTGCCTCCTTGTGCTTCTCCACCTGCTTGATGAACTCGTCACACTCCTGCACAATCCGGATCCCGCCGGAGCGTGAGCAATCCTGCGTACCCCTCGGACATCCATGACCACCCCCCCCCCCCCCCCACCCTCTCCTCCTCTCCCAGCATGCAACAAGCCACCAGCAGGGCGATGGCCGGTGTGGCGCGCCTTGAGGTGAGAGCAGCGCCATCCCCAGTCCTTTTCGCGGCTACGAGGAATGGCAGACTACCAGCCGCGCACCAGCCAGTCCAAGTCAGATTGGGCTGCCAGGCTTCCTTTTCACACACCCCTCACTGCAGGAGGACCATGCGGGAGGGCGGCGCGCACCTTTGGGGACGACGCTGGGCGTGCCCGGTCCACGGACCGAATCTCTTTGAACTCTGCAATCTCCAGAGGCCGCGCCTCCTTCTTGCGCCGCGCCTTGCGCTGTGCATCCTCAACCAGCTGGATCCGCTGTTGGGTGCGCATGCGAGAGGAAATGTGGAGATGTGGATGGGGGCAGGAGGAACGGAGGGAGGGAGGGGCGGGCGGGGGGGGGGGGGGGGGGGGGGCTGTGCTGAGACGCCCCACCTGAGTGTGAGCAATGGCATCCTGTGGGTGGCGGCCAGCGTCTGGGGCTTACCTCGGCCACTGGATCGTACTCGCCACCCTCGCCCTCGCCCCGCTTGTCGCCCAGCCCTGCAGCCTGCAGAGCATCGCCGGGTCGCATCCCACAGCGGCATATCAGCTATGACCGATGGCGGATGGAGGAGAGCACTTGGCAGAGGCTCAACGCCATCACCAGCAAGTTAGGCTCCTGATGACCTTCCAAGCTGTCGCCTGTGAACGTACTAGATGAGAGTGGACACCCACAGCGCTGGCGGGTAGGGCAGCAGGGTCAGGTTACGTCAGATGGTGGTTGACTCATTGGGGGGCGGGCACCTGCAGGTTGTCCAGCAAGTTGTCCCCCATCATTGCCTCCTCCCGGTCCACCTCCTCCACCTCCCACGCGCGCTGCCCCTTGTAGACGTCGCCCAGCTGGCTGCTGCGCAGCTTCTACGAGCCCATGCGGCATCCAGAGCGTCAGCACAGCCAGGGAACTGCCGCGTGGGATGGGAGGGGGGGGGGGGGGTCATCTATCTGGAGACGCTTGTGCGGGACAGGTTGCGCCCTCACCTCGGCCTGGATGGCCGCCAGCTCGCCCTCTGTCAGCTGCGGGCCCGCAGGAAGCTTCTTTGCACGGGCAGCGCCACTCCCGCTGCCGCCGCCGCCGCCATGGCTGCTGTGGTGGTGTCCGCGACGCCGGCCACGCCCTGCCAGCAACCAAGCGCAGTGTAAGAGTGCGCAGATGCACTTGCGTTCCACGGCTCATGGAGTCGCACGGTGTTGATAATAGACACGGGAGCGCCAGAGAGGGGGGGGGGGGGTGGGGAGGGCACTGACCCGCCGTGATGTCATCGCTGTCCTGATCGTCTCCCTCCTCGTTCACCCCCAGCTGGTACTGCTGCTTGTGCTCCCAGCTGACGGTGTGCCCCCAAGCATGCGCGGGTGGCGACGCCCCCGATGTCTCTGCTCTCTGCCCGGGCCTCCGCCCGCCAGCGCTGGCACCCGCGCCGACCTCCCGGCCCCCGCTAATAGCCGCCACTATACCCATGTGCCGCGAGGGGGATCGTCGCGATGTCCTCTGAGGGTGCAGAGGGGGCGAGCAAATGCCTCAATCGCCCCGATAACATGATCGCATCAACAGCAACCGCTGCCACTGACATGAACCATCGGCAGTGTGCCATGGCTGATGATGGCGTCTAGGTGCCGAGTGCTGCTGTGTGAGTGACATGCTAGTACTGGTTATTCGGCACCGTCCCTGTCGGCCGCTGCCGTCCACGCCCCATTGACACTAACCCCGTGAAGAGCCAGCCATCACCGCCACCCTAGGCAGGCAGGCCTTAGGTAACATCCCCGAGAACTGCACGCGCCTAGCTTGCCAGGCGTCGGCTCTTGGGCACTCGGCCAGCGGGCTCGCAGGGCAAGCAGCGGCCTGAAGATGTCCCTGCTCGCCCCCGTTCTGCTCCCCCTCCCCCCCCACCCCACCCCCACCCCCCCCTCTAACACACACACTCTCACACTGCCCCTCCGCACGCGTACCACTCCGCCGTGCCCCCCCACCCCTTCCCCTCCCAAACATCTGCCCGCACTTTATCGCACTATACACCTACCTACACCAACTCGATCGACGAGGCCCTCCGTCGCCTTCGAGGGCATGTATCCGCGTCCCTTCTGACTGCGATTTCCTCCTTTGCTCTCGCGAGCCGCACATCGCGGTAAGCTCAGCTGGAAGCTCGAGCTCAGACACTGCGAGAGCGCGAGGGTGCAAGTAACCGGCGAGCTACTGCACTCGGTGCCCCGGGGTGCGGAGTGCCACTTCGCGCTCACCTCCGCTCCGCCGTTTCGCTCCCGCAAGCTAGCTCCGCGCCACAGCGTGAGCAGTGTGAGCGCGACGGCAACCAGTGCGAGCGCGCGGCCGCCCGCCAGCCACTCCGCCAGCCGGCGCGGCCCGGCTCGTCGGCCCCCGCCGGGCACCGTCACCAGCAGCGGCGGGCGCATGCCGCCCCGGTCAGCCACTCGGCTCCCGTCGGCCGGCGCTGGCGTTGAATCGATGGCCGCCCTATCGGGGGAGACCTACTGCCGCGCCAGCAGTCGCCCGGCATAGGGTAGCAAGGGCGCAATCGTGGCGTTGGTGTGTCGGCCCCTTTCTGTGTCGTTCTGCTTCGTCCCCCGCTATGACGGCGCTGATGGATACGACAGTGATGGGTGCGGCAAATGGTGGGGCCGTGCGTAATGCGCAAGAGACGAGTTAGTTGCAACGATACTCGCGCCGCGCGCGCATCGCGCGCGGCAGGGGTTTACTGAAAACCCTGAGCCCTGAAAACCTTGACAGCCATACCCGTACCAAAGGAAGGGGGGGGGGGGGGGGGGATGGCCCTGCCTGGGATGGCGGAAATTGAGGCGGGGTAGCACGCGCCACCCCTCGGGGTGCCGGAAGGGGCCGCGAGGTACTGTAGTGGGATGGATGAGTGATGCGCGCCGGGTTCAGATTCCGGGACACGCGAGCACGTGTGTGCGAGGGTGATTCACATACGCGCTGTGTAGCTTCGGCAATGAGACGGCGGACGAATTTGCGCCCGGCCACCAACTAATGACCCCGCGTACGGCCTGTCTAACGAGGCAGCGAACACGCTCTCGAGCCGCCACCAAGCTCAGGACCCCGATGAGGGAATCTCTTACGAGTAAGGCCTCATGGTGAGCCCGGGTGGTGCACCGAGTGCCCCGAAATGAGAGGGCGCCCCGACCCGGGGCCAAGCATGGGATAGCGCGCACTGCCATGCGGCGCACGCCCTTACTCACCGCACCCACAGTGCCGAAGACCATGCCCATGGACTACTCCCACACGTTCAGGATGTCTCGAAGTGGGCCCTTCTATCCCGGCTCCGTCTTGTGCCACACCGCATCCCCCCCCCCCCCCCCCCATGCATGTTGCCCAACATGAAGCGCTCAAACTGATTCACAGCCGTGGCCTAGGGCACCGCAATGTACTTGAGTGACCCCGTGCCGCATAGTCGACCCCAACAACGTGGGTTCAATATCCAGGAACCATAGCTCCCGGTCACGACATTGAACGCTTGGAGGGAGAGCTCAGTATCCGGCACATGTCCTTGAGTTCATCCATGGGTACTGTGTTGCCCTTAGGCACTATCTGCTAAATAAAACAAGTCATCCACCTTGCGGCGTAGTTTTGTGCAACGATACCCATATATTGTGAACACAACGATCGCAAAACACATCTGCTATAGCATCGCGCTGCACATGCCAATGAGCGTTTCCAAGTGCCGGGAGGTTCGTCGTCCGCGCGTCGCCATAGGGGTCGACTATGACGGGGTTGTGCACTGTCGAGGGCAGAATGATCTGGCTCCCAATCACCAAGGCCATGCATGGTTCGACAGAAAGAAGTACCCGGCAGCGACCTCCCGCGATGGTGCACGGAGTCATAACCGTCCGCGATGGTGCTTGACTTAAACCTCTTGCAAGAGTACCGGCGGGGGGCCATTGAGGGGGGAGATTGTATCTGGGTACCATGTTTGTCGTAATAGCGGCGAGGTGCCCGGATATTGCCACGACAAGGGGGTTATGACGGGCGGCTAGGGTTGCAGGGTGCCGGCACTATCGCGCCGTATCATGGTGCCCAGGTATCCCCCATACCATTGTAGTGATGGAGTATCGGGCAGGCCCAAAAGAGGGCGGAAATGGTATCATGGTACCATGTTTGACGCTGTACGGCTGGGATGCCCAGAAACTGGCGCGGCAGGGATCAGTGGGGATGGCGGGGAGTCTGACGAGGGTGGCGGGGTCCCAATATGATGGCGGGTATAATGGAGCCCATGCACCTTTTTGCAATAGTCTGTACCACTTCTGCAATCAATGGTACTACCACTGTAATTGCATACAAGCGATTCGCCAACACCACGGCCGTTTGCATTTTTCGTTAGCACACGCCACCGCACCCATGCGACGAGGGGCATGAGTTGCTAGTTCGAGGGTGCAGCATGTCGAGCCCGCATTCTGCAAGGAGCGATTCGATGCCATGCAGCGTGCGGCCCTCTCTCCACGGATTTGTACCTTTGTCCCTAATATTTTGCGACCTGTAGTAAGAAACACAACCACTCGAAACGTAAAATCACACGAAATCCCTCCGTAATCGGGCATCACGCCCGTCGCCGGAGGGCGACCTAAGGGCGGTGGCGGTGGTCAGACCGCGGTGGCGGTAGCAGTGGTCAGACCACGCGCAAGCATAGCAGACGCGGTGCTTCGCCTGGTCACTACTTGGGTCTTTAGCGCCCTGCGAGCACTTGCTACTACGGATCGTTGAGGACTCCAGCTCCAGAGTGGCTGGCGAAAGGCTGCAGCTCGATTGTAGCTCCCAACAAGGGAAAGCTCGCCCGGCTGTCGGGATCCTGCTCATCGCGAGTGCCAGGTGGGCGCCACCGCACCGCGCTCCGGTTGGTTGGGCAGGTTGACCCGGGTGGAGAAGCCCGCCCGGGTCCGTCGATGGAGGAGATGGGATTTGGGCCGATGCATGGCGCACGCGTGACTGGAGATCGGGGGCATGGAGGGTGACTGGCTGCGAGACGGCGGGCCGTCGCTGCTGTCGCGCACAGTGCGGGGCGCGGGATGCTTTCGTTGGGACAGCGATAGCGACTACCTGCAAAATAAGTAGCGACTATTCGTACCGGCCCAATACCTAAGAAGATAGCGACGAATAGCGACGAAGGGTGGCAGCATAGGATCATTCGCCTTCTTTGAAATTACATCAAGCCGCCACGACGAGGAACATCCCAATCGGCTGAACCACTGCCTGACGCGCGATGAGATGCCCGCAGGGGGGTAGATCAGTTTGAACGAGGGGCTCGATGGCCGACCTGAGCGAGTTCTCGCGGACGGACTTCAACCCCAAGGCTTGGATCAATGCCGCCGTGGCAGCGCGTCAGCCAGACGAGGCTCTTGAGAGGTGAGCGCCGCGCGCCCACCCTATACTCACTGGCGCCAGCTGCTGACTAGCCACCTTGCCCGGCTTCCCGGAGGGATCTGCCCACCCAGAACGACGAATACACAAAGAAGAAAGTTGCTTTTGGCGATGGCCATTTGAGTGTGTGTCAGGGTAAAGGCCAGAGACAAATGGGGGGGGGGGGGGGGGGGGGGGGGGGGGAGGGGGGAGGGTCCGAAGGTTTGCGCCGTGCACTGGTTGGCGCAGCCTGAGCGCACAGCGCCGCCCGCTCACAGGTTCCTGGCCGAGCTAGAGATGAAGCTGCAGCTCACGGCAGAGGATGCCGAGGCGGCGCTGGAGGCCAACAGTCGGCGCGTCATGCAGCGCATCCCCGCGGCTGCACAGGAGGTGGCGCGCATCCAGGTGAGCTGCAGCACACGGGGCAGGGGATGCCAGGCGGGGATGACCCGCGATGCCTGTGCTGATGCTGCGCCGTGCTACTATGACATCACTCAACCACAGTATGGCAGTTTGTGCCATACAATTCAATTTCCCACCTGGGCCGAAAAGATCAGCTTGCATCATTGCGTTGTTGTTTTGTGATATGTTCACGTGGTGTTGACTGGGTTGCTCACTCTTGCTCCTCGCGGGTGGGGGGGGGGGGGGGGGGGGCATCAACAGGCATCAGCGGACCCGACATTTGTTTGGGATATGCTTGTGTGCTGCATGGGTTGTTCTGATGGGAAGCCGCCCTGTGTGTGCGGATGCGCCAGGCGGACGTGGCTGCCCTGCAGAGCGACACACAGGGCATCCTGGAGCAGCTGGACACCGCAACCAGGCAAGCGCAGAGCAGGTGTGCCCCCCCACCCCCCCCCCCCCCCCCCCTGTCTTGTTCATTGTGTTCATTGTCAAGGACGGCAACCTTGGCATGCCGATTCTGGGCTGTAGGCGGTGCCTGACAGTGCGGCCCTTTGCTGCGGCGATGCAGCGTGGCTCCCCTGGCGGCTCTGGACACGGTGAAGGGGCGCATGGAGTCAGCATGCAACACTCTGAAGGAGGCCTCCGAGCTGTCCAACATGTTTGCCTCCATTGAGGAGGTCAGCACCCCTCCCCTTCCCCTGGCCCCCGCCCCTTACCTCCCTCTCAGCCAGACCTCGGGCCTGCCACACCTCGCGACTGATCCCACCGGCGCCGACCGCTGTGATAGGTGTTTTCAGGGGGCGACCTTCCCCACCTCGCTGAGGTGCTGTCCACCATGCGCGCCCGGTTGGCCACTGTCGGGGATGTGCCGGAGTTCAATGACGGATGGAAGCAGCTGGAGGCATGCCCCCCTCCCCCTCTCCGGTTGTATGCCCTGCCAAACGGGAGGCCATATAGCACGAAATTGCTGCCTGCTTCCTGCTGCACATGTCTTTTGTTCTCAGCTGTCATGGAGGGATAGAAGGCAGCGTCATGAGCTGGCTTGCAGCTGTGAGGGTATTGCCGGCGGCGGGCTGCTGATGGATGGCGGCGCTGGCTGCGGCGGCGCAGACGCTGGAGAACCGGCTGCAGACAATGGTGGAGGGGCCGCTGGCGGGCGCGCTCGCCCACAAGAAGGGCGATATGGTGCGCTGCTGGGCGCGGTGCCGTGGCCCCTGCGGGTCAAAGCTGAAATGCAGTGGCCCTGCCCCTACAATACACGAGCCTATCTCTACCTACCTGAACGACACTTTGGGTTCGCCATATGTTATTGTGTCTGACAGCCTCCCCCCCCTCCCCCCTCTTCCACCCATTCACGGCAGGGTTTGGTTCACTATACCCGTGCCGTTAATTGCGTTCGCCAGCAATGGTGGATTGCAGGAACAGCTTTTTGGTTGGCAGCATTGAGCCTTTGTTTCTTTATGTACGCAGCTGAGCTACGCAATATGCCAGACTGCGGGTAGGTAGCATGCAACCCGTGTTCAGCTATTTGAGGCTTGTAGTATGGGTTGTTAAATGTGCGTCGGCAGCCGTAATGCCATCGGTACCGCCCTCCGTATGTGCTTCTCGTGGCGTGGAGTGATGCGTTGAGATGCTGCGAAATGGCTTCATGGCTACGCCCGGCCGACCCTGACGAGCCGCTGCCCCCCCCCCCCCCCCCACCCCACAGGTGCGGCAGCTGGTGGGCATCCTTGTGGCCGTGAACCGCTACGGCGTGGTGGAGCGCCACTACGTGACGGCGCGCATTGGGCCGCTGCAGACGTTCTGGGACGTCTTTGACCGCCCGCCAGCGAAGGGCACGCCATTTGCGCAGTGGCTGCCGCGCTTCTACGACGAGGTACCATGAGCGCGCTTGTGGGCTCGCCACTCACATACGATGCCCCCCCCCCCCCCCCCCCCCCTCATTTGCTAAGAGGGAGGGACCCAGTTACACCACCAACTATGCAATGAGTGGAGTGTGGATTGGAGCAGTGTGCATCCTCTGTCAAGGAACATCCGAAAAAGCTTCTGCTGTGATTTGTCCATTTTATTCACAGGACAGTGATTTCGCTTCCTCTGGTGCCATAAACATCCGCTGGATTCACAAATTATCACTGTTTGTGACCCCACCATGACAGAGCAACTCGTAGTCAGAGAATATGAGCATGAGCCGCGAATCCACTACGGAACTACCAACGCATGTTTTGCCCCTCCCGGTCCCTCCCTGCCGGCTGTGCCCGCAGGTGCTGCTGTGCGTGGAGGGCGAGGCGCGCTGGTGCCAGGCCGTCCTGCCGGACCTGCACCCGCGCCTGCTGCTCGCCATGCTGGGCGCGCTGTTTGAGAAGATCCGCAAGCCTTTTGCGCGGCGCCTTGCGGCGGCAGCGGAGCCGCAGGGCGCGGTGCAGGTGGGCGCCTTGCGCGGGTGCAGGATGGGCCCCTCTTGTGCGGGCTGCCAACCCTCTGTATACCTGGGTTCGTATATTTACGGGTGCAGACGCGATCATAAGAACACTGCGAATGGACACCTGCCCTGTCTGTCAGAGCTCAGATTTGGACGAAATCATTCCGGGGGCATAGCCAGTGTTGCTCGGAAGTCCAGTGTGAGACTGATAAAGAGACTCTCTATAGCCGAGTCGGCACCCGCACTGTATTTTGTGCTTCCCATTTATCAGCACCACCCTGCCAAAAGTAAATGACCAACCCTGATCCCGAGAACTTGTCCTGGCCCAGGCTCCCACCTAACCCCCTCTCACCCCCGCCCCTCCCGCCCCCCTTCCTGCTGCTGCTGCAGCCAACCAGCCTGGCCATTGTGATGGCGTCCCAGGCCGCCTGCCTGCAGTTTGCGCGCAACTTGATGTCCACACTCCAGGGGCTGACGGACGCGCAGGCCAGCGGGCTGGTGTCTGGCTTTCTGGAGACGTTTCAGAGCTACCTCGGCAGGTTGGCCCTTGAAGCCTCCCCCCACACACACACGCTCACACACACACACACACACACACACACACACACACACACGCACGCACGCACCTGCCCTCCCATGGCTGCCTCCTTTCACGACTGCGCCACCTGCCACAGCCACCGCTGCAGGCACGGGCGCTGAGCTGTTCTATGCTGCGCTGCGGCAGGTACGGGGAGCTGGAGGTTGCGTTGCTGGCGCAGGAGGTGGCAGCCCTGCGACTTGAGCCCGCAGTGGTACCCCCCCCCCCCCCCCCCCCCCCCCTTCTTCTGGCAGCTAGCACCGCACCAACAAACTAGCAGAGTTTGACACTGACGCTCGTCCACTGACACCCGCCCGTGCGACCTCGACGCGTGCGGCAGGACTCGGACCTGGACGCCATCGTGACCCACATGTCCAGCGCCGCGCCGCAGCTGATTGTGATGGTGGAGCAGGCGCTGGAGCGCTGCATGAAGTTCACGGGAGGCAGCGAGGTGCCCCACCCGCCCGGCCCTACCTATTCTCTACCTTGCCAAAATTCTTTGCTCGGCGACGGTGTGTGGCTTGGCCCAACTCGAACAGGCCGGCGCCCCTGGACGGGGAGGGCAGACGATCCGTGATGGCCAGTGCCGGATATCTGAATAGCAGTGTTGTAGACGGCGATCCCAAAGTGCGGCGGAATTCCGTCCCTGGCCTCCGGCATAAGTCTTTCGGAATGCCTCGGCATGTTGCTTGATGATTAGATACAACGGATCACTGCCTACCAGGGCGGACCGTGGCTGGTTTGCCGCTGCCTAGTAGGCCATCGCAGAGACGCTGCCGGGGATTCACTGCCGCCAGTCCCGTCCCAGGGGCGGATAAATACATTGAAAAACATATCATTGCCCAGGCACTCGTCATGAGCAATAGCATCGTCACTGTGATGGATCATTTTTGGGCGACATCATCAGGTTTCCACGTATAGCTTTTCGCATATAGCTTGTCAACTATGTATACCTCAACGTATAGCATGGAGCTGGTTTCCTAACACCGAACCCTGAAAACCCCACTTAACCCCCTATTTCCATGTCGTTTTGTGCTTTATCACATTCCGACTATTTCTTTTGAAGCGCTTCAACTGTTGGTTCCCTTCCTGCCCTGCTGAAGTAGCATGGTTGAGGAGACGGTCCAAGCCCTTTATTCAAAGTTTTTCCAAGGCATCCCTCCCCAGCGCTGCCTGCTGCCAACTCCCATACAGTGGGTAGGTGCAGCTCGCATTCACCCCCCCCCCCCCCCCCCCTGCCTCCCCTCCTCTGTGGAACCAGATCACCACGCTGCTGAAGGCGGTCGACGAGGCGATGGCGCGGGCTTGCGGGCAGCTGATCAAGGTGCTGGGCGCGCTGCGTGCGCGCTGCCTGCCGGACAGGAGCCGGAGCTCGGGCGCAGCCGCAGCGGCCAAGGAAGCGGGCGAGTTCCCCCCCCCCCCCCCCCCCCCCCCCCCGCCTTGTGAGGTTGTGTGTGTCTGTGTGTGTCTGTGTCTGTGTCTCTCTGTGTTAGTGCCCAGACGGGTGATGCCAACCCGCGTGGCAGTGAGGGCATGCCGTCAAACAGTGCTTGCCCGTTTCCCCTCCTGGTCCCGGCAAAGGAGGCACAATTGAAGTTGATTTACAATGTGCTGACTTGCTGCTCTTCACCGACCGGGCCAAGTTGCTCTCAGAAGCACCCGCCATTGGCTGCCCTGGGTGACTCGCTATCCGCTGACTGCATACGGATGGGGAGGCACACGCTGAGCGGGGTGGTGTGCACGACATGCAGGAAGCGACGGCGAGGGGGAGTGGGAGGCCGGCGAGGGGGAGTCCTCTCCCAGCAAGGTAGGACCGGCCTGCTGCTGGGGCCTTGTAGGGTTTTGCATGACAGCGCATGGCGCCGCGCTTGTTGCCGCGCTATGGGCCCCGGTGATAGGTTGGAGTGCGGTGCAGGATGGGTAGGATGGTGCAGGGTTTGGGGACCAATAACTGAAGGCATGTATGACGGAAGGCTGCGCGGGACGAGAGAAAGGGGAGGGGGGGGGGGGGGGGGGGCATAGGAAGCCTGAAGAGCTGCGCACCCTAAAACCTGATTGCACATAAACACGTTACTACCTAGGTATAAAGATGCATCCGCCAGAGAGAGCCAGAGAGAGTGGCTGTGCATGCACATCCTGTAGAGGCATGTGAATACATACCTTTCGACGTCCCAATAACGCCTGAACACCTGCGTACCCTGAAAACATCATCTCTCCCCGACCAAGGCGGCATGCCTTTTGGCTCGGGATCTTTGGAGTACTTTAAGGCGACTCTTCTGCTTTTATGCTGCTTCATCTAGCACATGTCGAGAGGCAAAGTGGGGAACATTGCGCGCGGACTGCTGTGTTGACTAGGGGCTGGTATTTAGGGTTAAGATGTGCTTAAACCCTAACTTCATAATCTAACAGTTCGAAACCCTTATCTTTCTGTCTCTTTTTTCTTGCCTTGCCTTTTCTTTCCGCCCCCGCGACAGGACAAGCAACATCCCAGTAACGCCTGAACACCTGCTTACCCGAAACGCATGCGCTCTCCCCGACTTGAAATGCGGCGTGGCTGTTGTTTTGATCTTTCTTTTTGGAGAACTGTACATTTTGGCTACTCTCATTCTTTAATGCTGCTTCATCTAGCACATGTCGAGAGGCAAAGTGGCAAACATTGCGCGCGGACTGCTGTGTTGACTAGGGGCTGGTAGTTAGGGTTAAGATGTGCTTAAACCCTAACTCCATAATCTAACAGTTCGAAACCCTTATCTTTCTGTCTCTTTTTTCTTGCCTTGCCTTTTCTTTCCGCCCCTGCGACAGGTCAAGCAACATCCCAGTAACGCCTGAACACCTGCTTACCCGAAACGCCTGCGCTCTCCCTGACTTGAAATGCGGCGTGGCTGTTGTTTTGATCGTTCTTTTTGGAGAACTGTACATTTTGGCTACTCTCATTCTTTAATGCTGGTTCATCCAGCACATGTAAGGCAAAGTGGCAAACATTGCGCGCGGACTGCTGTATTGAATAGGGGCTGATACTTAAGGTTTAATATGTGCTTAAACCCTAACTCCATAACCTAACATTTCGAAACCCTTATCTTTCTGTCTCCTTTTTCTTGCCTTGCCTTTTCTTTCCGCCCCCGGGACAGGACAAGTAGCAGTGACCCGCGTCCGTCTGTTGGCAGGTGGTGGCGCCCGGCGAGGAGGTGGGCACCGTGATCCAGCTGCTGAGCATGGCGGGCTCGCTGGTGATGCAGCTGGGCGTGCTGGAGGCGCAGCTGCACACCGCGGTCACGCAGGCGGTGTCGTCCCTGGAGGTGCACCTCGGCAGCGTGGCGGCCAGCGGGCAGGTGCCTGTGCTCAAGGCGGCGGACGTGGCGGCCAACCCCATGTCGGTGCTCATCGCGACTCGGCTCTCCCGGCAGCAGGGGCTTGTGGCCACCCTCAAGCGGCTGCTGGAGCAGGTCTGTGCCGCGGACAAGGGGGGCGGGGGTGGCTCCGCTCCCACCAGCTAGATGCGGTAAAAAGGGGCAGGTTTGCAGCATTCACAGGCCACAATCCTATGGATCTAGGGTTAATAAGGTACACAGTAATTTATATATAGGGTTAATATGGTATGAGTTTTTATATAGGGCTAATATGTGCTATACATATCATTTACGTGTGTATATACACAACACACATATATGTACATGCATATATCTCACCAGCGCATAACTACCTGAAGTCTCTTTTCTCAACTCTGAAATGAAGTTCCCAAAGATCGAGCCCTGAACAAACTCTCCATCCATCTATGAATCTTCAGCATGATGCTCTGCACGGCTACTGAGAAGGTTGGCGCAGCTTCCAGGAACCCCCCCCCCCCCCCCCCCCAGTCCCCCCAGCCGCATCGCGCAGTCATGCGCACCTGCACCGTTGAACCCCCCCCCCCCCCCCCCCCCGGCCCGGCCCTCCCTCGCCGCAGATCCACGACCAGCGCTACAACGCGCTGCCCACCTCCACGCAGCGCGCTGCCAGCGTGCAGCAGGCGGTGGACAGCCTGGTGTACGATGCTTTGATCCACAGGTACGCAGGCCCGTGCGAACGTAGGCCCCCTTTGCGCCGAGTACCCTGCCCCCCGGAACGCCTGCTGTAGTGTGACCTGCTTCAAAATGTTTTGATCTAGAGAATGTGTGAAATATGCGGCCGGTATGTGAAAGATACGCAGAAGCGATGTGCGGGGACGCTGTGCTGAAATTCCCGTATGAAGCCTCGCTTTGGGTTCACTACACGTGACCGTTCTCCACTCCCTCGCAAGAATAAGAAACGGCATCCACTTGGAATCCTGCCGCCGGAATCACTCGCGATTCATGTACGGTGCAAAACAAGGCGTCAATTTTGTGATCCGTGCGCCCAATGAGATGATTACAGTTGTGTTGTGTAAGAACGGTTGGACAGCCTGGCATTCTGAGGGCGACCGTGGATGTCGGTACAGTCGCCCCCCCACCGTGAGCCCCCGGCCCCCGCCCGCCAACCTGCCCGACGACACTGAGCCCGGCCCCCTCCGCTGCCGCGCTGGCGATCCGCCGGCAGGGTGGCGGAGCAGCTGGCCGGCGTCTCGAAGCTGCCCACGTGGGCCGAGGAGAGCGGCGACAACGCGTTCAACCTTCCCTCCTTCAGCGCCTACCCCCTGGGGTACGCCGGCGCCATGTGCTTGCATGCCATGTGTGAATAGTGCGTCTCCCTGGGGTGAACGAGGTCAGGGGTTCGATCCCTGGAAACCCTGAAACCCTAAACATTTGGCAAGTACGCGCAGGGATAAGAGCGGCCCTTACGGGGGTGTTAAGGGTTTTGGGGTAAGGGTTGGAGTTTGGGCCGTAGGGTATTTGGTGTTGTATTTTGGGCTTGAGGGTAAGGTTGAAATTGGGGTTTTGGGTTGTAAGGGTTTTACGATCTGGTATTAGGGCTTCGGGCCGTCGTTATCCCCCGGACCACGCGAAGCCAATCCTGGTACATAAATATTTAAAAAAAAGCCAATCAACTCCCACACGGCACCCTGAATGACGTTCAAAACAGACAGACCGACACCATATCTATCTGCAAGGTGGACGGCGCAGCGTTGGAACAAATCCGGAGGCTGGATTACTGTTGTGACACCACTGACACTCATTCAAGCTTTCATACACAGTTTTACCTGCACCATCATTACTTCGATCTGCTGGCTCAGAGTTGGTTGTATTATTTCCATAACTGTTTTCAGTCTCCGACACTGTAGGGGTGCCCGCCTCGGCTACTCGGGGTTGGGCTGCTGAGCTGCCACGCCCGGCTGGCTGTGCTGCGCAGGTATGCGTCGGCGGTGGGCGAGTACCTGATGACCCTGCCGCAGCAGCTGGAGACGTGGATGGTCGCCGGCGACGAGGACGACGAGTCGGCGCACATTGACGCGGAGTGGCTGGACAAGGTCGCGCGCGTCGCCCTCCCTCAACAACGATTCACCGCACCAAGGGACGCACGTCTCGGGCTTCCGGTCGTTTCATCAGCAGCGGCAAAGGCCACGCAGACTCTCTTCCTCTCGCACAATTTGCATTGTGTGCTGCGACTAGCGACTATTTGTTTATTGTGTCGGCGTGTGTATTCGTGTGCACTTCCAAGTTCCCCATGGAGCATTTACCGGCCAGTATTCCGCGACGTATTTGCCTGTTCATCTGCTTTTCTCCACAATCACCGCGATTCATACGTCGTTATTTCGGATGTGAAGCATCGCCTGCACATGGCCTATAAACCTCGACACCATCTCGCCCCATTTAAACGCGCAATCCGGCAGAACAGCAAGGATCGCACCCGCCCTCGTGTGTGCCCCCGAGTGTGAGTGTTGGCCTACTAACAGTACGTTATGGTGGCACACATTCGTTACGAGTACTGCCGTAACGTTTGCTTGGGTTTGCGGGTCGGAAAGCAATGAATTGTTTTGCAGCAACGAGTCAAAAGATCCGTTTGGTATTCGTGGTTTATTCTGATATATTTCAGGGTGAATGTAGTTTTCTCTCTATGTGGAGGAGTGGGTTGTGGGGGGGGGGGGGGGGGGGTCGAAAACGATAGTATATACCGCAAACCCAAAGCGCGGTTACGGTAGTAGGCAGATACGGGGATACTACTCAGCAGGAGGTCCCCGGATCGATTCCCGGCTCTGTCAATTCAGGGCAATATCGACCCGGCCCGTGTCCCGGGTGTACCGGGTTTATGCATTCTCTCTTCGGGGTTGGAATGAGGCTATGGTCCAATAGTGGCTATGCCAGACCTACGACGACTGCAGTTGGCGCAAGAGCTCAAGTGCTGGGGCGGCTTCGGCCGATGTCCGGTCCCGGGGCGAACTTTACTTTACTTTACTTTTACATGCCTACTACCCTCAAGTGAACTGCAGGCCTCGCTAGTTTTATCCCGACCCGTTGATGGCCGGCCATGGTGGCGTGGGGCTGAGTACTCGCGCCGCCGGTGGCACCGTGGACTTTTCAGGTGGCCTCGGGCGCGGCGGACCTGTACACGCGGCAGCTGCTGGCCATCCCCAAGCTGTCCGCCAAGGGCGCCCAGCAGCTGTCCGCCGACTTGGAGTACTTCTGCAACGTGCTGAACGCGCTCAGCGTCGCCGTCCACCCCACGCTGGCGACCATCCAGGCACCCCCCCCCCCCATTGCTCCGCCTCCTTGAAGCGCTGCTGACTTTTCATCGGCTGCGCTTACTGACTCATTGCTCCCGCACAGCGCCGGACTAAGGCTACCCCATGCGTGCTGCCGCCATTTCATGCCAGGTTGCGGTGGGCCTCCCAGCAGCGGACTTTGCCGGCGCCGCTGCCGAGGCGCTCCGCGAGTCTCATGTGGAGCGCAAGACGCTTGAAGCGGTCGCGGCCATGCGGGGCCTGAAGATGTAACCGGGGCTGCCGGCTCACGAAGATGTGTGCAGCGGCAGGGGATCCTTCAGCCACGTGACGGGGCACAGTCACCCTGCTCGTCCCATCCTCTCATCGACCCGTCCGGCTCAACCTCTCCGCAAGCGCCTCGACAGTTGGATAGCGACGCGAACTGTCCTCCACAATGGTAACCCATTTGGAGCAGCGACTGCCTGCGCGCGGCGCGCTGCTGCCGGCGGCGCTGTGGACCGAGCACCAACATCTTCATTAAAAGTAGCTGAGAGCCGCATCATTTTGGAGGCACTTAATACTATTTAGTGGCGGATAGTCAGTTGGCGCTTTCCAACGTTCGACATGGCGCGTGGGTTCGCGGGTGCGCCACTGGGACGCGGACATCTGTCCTTTGATCATTCCTCTAGCCAGATGCACTGTTGCAGGTGCCGGCCAGTTCGTTTGCCGGGGTAAGTACTTTCAAGTTATACTGTTCAACTTCGTTTGGAAGCCCACGTAATAATGAAATCCAGTGACCATCAGAATTCACGGACCTTTTAGGGATCAGCGTTAGTAGTGACGGAATGATACCATGTCAAGCGAGGTTCCCCTTGTCTGAAGAATGCAACTTCATTGCTACGCAAATTTGAATAAACGTCGGCACGGCAACGTGTCGTGACTATATCGCATACGGGCCTGTTCATGTCATGAATAAGTGTGCGTTGAGATTTGGTTTAACAGTGAGCTGACAATTAGGTTTCCAAAGCTCATGACACATTAGTTTGCCACAGAAGCGCGCTGAGACACCCACTGCCCAGCGCACAAGTGTGAAACGGAACTGCACTGGTGTTGCGTTGGTCCCCGTGGGAAGCGGACAACTTTTAGGAGTCGGCGGCATGATTTAGGGAAGTCAACTTTGTGCCTCCGTCAATCCACTTGAAATCTACTTGGATCAGGCTACTATCAATCTACTTGCTGAATCAGTCTGCAATCTACTTGAAAGAGCAATTTATAAGAATGTGGTGCTATGCATTATAGCGACTACGGGTACGTGTCCCGTCTGGCTCAGTTTGAGAGATGAATGTGGACATGCATGGTGACTCATATTCAAGCATCACGCGACTGCTCCGCCACCATATACTACCGGCACCCATATACAACAAACCACAAACACCTCGGATTGATCGGGTGGATATCCCTGACCTCATCCTCGAGCCATCCATCGGCGGCCCATGCATTGATGGCGCACGAGTGATATATATCAGAGCCTCCCGGCTCGACACTGGTTTGATTTCACCGAAAAAAATGTTCTGTTTTTACAACAGATCGAGCCGGCTGTGCCAGACTCCAAAAAAGCTCAATGCATAGGATTTGTAGGAGGAAATGTATAGAAAGGTTCAAAAATTGGCCATAGTCTATCAATATTGGCTGCTTGTTTATTCGTGCTAGAAAATGCTGGTTAATTTGCACTGTCCGGGCAGTCCTGAGCAGGGGCTGCTCCGGTCAACTTGGTGAGCTCCATGATGGCTCCAGTAAAAGCTTGATTGACTAGTAATCAACGCAGGCCGCCAATTGGGGTGCCTGGGTCATCACACGGCATGCGCGGCGCGGGAGTCGGGCAATGCGAGGTCGGACTGGGAGAGGAAGCCCTGGCAGCGCGGGGTGGAGGGGAACCACTTGGAGTATAGCGCGTGCACGCGGCGCCAGGGTGGGATGGGCATCATCTGCGAGTTGAAGGAGGCCGAGATCTCCGCAGCCATGATGTCAACAATGGTCTTGAGCGTCGCGGGCGTCCCGACAAACACATCCGGCACCGCCTCCAGGACGCAGCCGTAGCCAGCAGTCGGCGACGCGATCACAAACTGCTCACGAAAGGCGAGGTCGACGATCCGCGGCGACTGGTCATCGCAGCCTTCCGGCGGCGTGCAGGCAATGAAGGTGTGCTTCAGGCTGAAGTGGACGGTTCCCGGCGAGTAGTGCGCGTTGGAGACGCGGACGGAGGCGAGGTGGCCGCGAGCGCAGAGCTCCGCCGCAAGGCGGTCGAGCCGCGGAATGAGCGAGTCGCCACCCATCAGTTCCTCCACGTCAGCCTGGAGCTGCAGAACAAAAGCGCCATAAGCATCAGAGCCATCTTCTATTCATTAGGGGGGAAGGGTGGGGGGGAGAGAGGGGGGGGGGGGGGGGGGGGGGGGGGGGGGGTCTATGCAGCGACCAAGTTCACCGAGCGTAGTAAGGATTTGCACAGCCCGTTGGCCTCTTGATGCCAGCCGGGCTGACCCCGGCGCGTCTCATCACGTAACTACTGCTGGTTCTTTAGGAATTGATGGCAGTCCGGTAATCACTGTGATGATTAACAGCCTTTGTTAGCTACCAAGACTATTTTGAAGCCAGCTCATGTTATCCTTTCCATTATCAGGTGGTAATTGGACGCGGTAAGTACCGCTTATAACCGAAATAGTGCTGTTATCATATAAGGCTCATGTAACATAGCACTAGTACATTACAACAGTATTGGCAGTTATAGACTGATGCAATTTTCCATGATGACACTGGTTGCAGAGGAGGCTTGTGGTGGTTGCAGGCGGCCGCAGACAGGGCTCACCTTTCGATCGTACGACGTCCTTCCCGTCATGCCTAGCGACATCGAGATGGCACTCTGCGTGTTCTTCAGGGATGCCCAGTTGATGGCGGCGCCGCTAGCCGTCTTCGGCGTGGAGGATAAATCGTCAACCTGCGACAGTGGCACAGAACGCGATATTGGTCAGCGCCGCCGCCAACATGCCCACAGATGCACAGGGCAGAGCGATGCAAACAAATATTAAATAGCGCGTAGATTCGCAATACAAGTATCCTGATACGGGTACATGCGGGTACACCCCGTCCTCGTATAAGGATTTGTGCTACTCTCGTGAACATAACGTAAAAGAATTATAACTAAATGTCACCTATATATATATAGCTAAAGAAAGCAATTCTTGTAATTTTTTACATCAGGGCTTTAACAAATGCGCAGTACAAACAGAACTAACAGTTAAAAAAAAAAACAGAACTAACAGTAAAGCAATTATTAATATCACTCAGAATGGTAAAAGCCCGAATAAATCCGAGCGCAGAACATATTCCTTATTACGAGGGAATAATAACACGATGAGTACGAGTAGTCCTTATAGGTGGTGTACAGCACGTGCGCACAGCGCGAGAACAAAAGGATTAGTCGCCATTTGTCTTTCGCGGATGTGGCGAACGAAAGTGATAGTTCACGTTACATCGCCATAGTCGCCATAGTGTATTTCAGCGATAGTATAATATATATACGGTTTAAAATCTCAGTGATCGCCGCCTTTGTGTTTATTATTATTGTGCGAATATGCATATATGACGACCGCATCTTCTATTTCGCGAAATAACCCGATGATGAGCGGCAGAAATAATTTACAAAGTACTGGTACTGACGCACTAGTACCCGGAGTCCCGTAGCCGCCAGCTACCCTGGTACACAGTCGCTAAAATACAGGTACGGGTACAGAAAAGGATTGATTTCAGTCGACGAAGGTACGAGACACAGTAAACTGAACGAGTAGTACAGTATACCACCTCGATGATGATGCAGCACGAGCTGCAGCGGGCGAATTACGTCAAAAGCGCGGATGCACGTGTCGGTTCAAGTATCGTAACTCACATCCTGGGGCGTCATACCAGGGGTCATACGGTGTACGAGGGCTGCGGAGTCGGGGGAGCAGGGGCGGCAGTGGGATTAAATCATTAACCGTTGCCAGTCGCTAGCTGGTAACAAGCGAGGATTACTCGGCAAGTTGTAAAAAGGGCAATCCTGACACGGTAATAATCCGTACAGGGTAATCGTTGAACGCTACACAATTGGTAACGCGTGGTACTGGCAGTCGCAAATCCTGGTATAAACGTACCGTAGTTCTCTTTGTAGTGCGTTTTTGTGAAAGCCCCGATGTAAATACGAACGTACCGTAGATTAGTCGCTACTCGTATATAGTCGCTACGGGTGTCAAGGCGGGTGTCAAGGCGGCGGAAAAAGAGAGCTCATCAGGGAGCTGTCGAAGTAGTAGCGGTACAGCAGGTACCGTACAGGTACTGTAGCACTACTGGAATAGCGACTATTTGTCGGATGATTCGAGACTACGAGGCCGCAAAGGACGTCGCATAGCACGTGCTCGCTTGCTGGCAGCACAGGATGTCTCCCGCAAGGAGTCTTCACCGGCCGAGTCAAGCAAGGCGGGCGGAACGTTGCGAAGGCGACCTCGCCGAAACAAAGGCTTGTAACAAAAACAGGGAACGCAGATCGTGGAAGGGATAAGGTGGGATGTCACTGGCGGGGCTCGTCGTACCTCGCAGTGAAAAATTTCGGAGAGGTCAGATAAGTCCGAGTGTGCGTCAGACGCCACGCCAGCAGCACCGCAGCTAGCGCCGTATGCCGTAGCGCACGCTCCCCCACACCTCCCCGGGACTGCGACAGGGATCCTCATCTCAAAGACATGTCCGTGACCATGATCGCGCGGTTCCCGCGCCGGCGCAGCGGTCGCAGATGAGCGAACGGGGGGATCTCCGGGGGTGCGCTGACGACTGGCGGCGGCATCCGAATGCGTCCCCACCCGCCAGGTGTCGGCGTACGTATCGCCCTTGCTGCCGCCTGTAGAACCAGCCGGGGGCATGCGCGCGGCTGATGGGCGGGGTGGTGGGGTCGAGATGCCAGTGGTGAGGGCCATCGTCTCAGAGGGAAGGCGATCTGGGAAGCGGTGGCGTTGGGGGGCGAGGGCGAGCGTTGGTATGCGTGAGCAGTCCCTACTGTGCCTCTAAATCGAGCGCGCGCCGCCCTTGATGGCTTGCTGATGCGCGCCGCCGCCGCGGGATGCGGTGCTCGAGATGCCGCCGCCGCAATACAGATGCCCGTCAACAGCGCGCCACGCGCCACGCGCCACGCGCACGCGCGTGACGGCACGCAACTCCGCCCAAGTACACCGGTCTGAATTATCTACTACAGAAGTCACAATTGCTGATCTGGTTTTCAACTGCCCAGCATATTCAAATCGTTGCCCTGCGCGGTACAACCAGCGGCTCGGTACGAGATATTTACATGATGAAAACTGCAATTGGTCACATTCGGGCTAAAGCCTGAGCTTGGTTAGCACTTAGCTCTCTTGCACGCGCGAGACATGGGTTTGACCTCCTGGCGTACGCATGTTCGTCGCGAGCTCGGCTCCGGTAGTTAGCTAGACGGACAAACCGCGCGCGCCAACCACAATGCGCGGACCTCCGGACATCGGACTCGGGTGCGGGTGCAACTAGGTACCCCATAGATCACCGCCACATCATGACCTTATGTTCTGCGCCCAATGCGACTATATTGCATTTTTTTGCAATTCATCCCCGGCCGGCAAAAACCTTTTCTTGCGTGCACTACCATACGGGTGTCGCTGAGTCTTGATGAAGCGCATGCGCCAATCGCGGCCAAGACTCGCGCCTCACGGCGCAAGATAGCCGCAGCATCAGCCGGCATGTTGTGAGCATAGTGCGACAGTCTAGGGTGCCTCACGCAGGTCAAGCAGACAAGGCTGTCGTAAACACACAGAAGGCAGCAGAGAGAGAAAGAAACAATGGTTACAACGTTGTCACCACCCGCCGCTATTTATGCGTATGGCTAGCTCACAGCTAGCCACCACCAAGCGGCACGCGCACTGCTAAGCGCGTCACCGTGGAGAGTCGTGCCTCGAAGTGTCGAACAGGAGGTCGTCGCTTAGAGACCTCCGCACATGTAGTTGACACATCAGTTTATACACAAGTATACAACTGATGTTACAGAGGCAGGTGCATTATACATATATGCCCGCTACGGGTACGCACATGCGTATTATCCCGTAACTACTACTGAACAGTGTACCGGTACCAGTAGGACTCGTCTCATGATTCATCATCCACCAGTACTCGTATTGTGGCGCGTGACACACGCGCGCACACATACGATACAGCAGGTACTCGTACATGAATGATGCTACGATCATACAGTACCCGTACAGAGTATGCCATTATTGTCACACTACATCTCTCCCCCCTTGACAACAGTGTGAAATAGCATTCCACAGGCAGTTTAATTTGCAGTCGGCACACGTGCCGGGTATTTATGCATATGCTCCACAAATTCAGGTGACTTTACAAAGTCCAACCATTTGGGAGTAGCCATAAAATCCTGCAATGCTATTGTCCTTTTAACATCAAACAAACGATGCCAAACAGGGGCAATAGACTCATCCGCAAAGTGAACAAGAAATTGCAACTGAGTACCACGTAAACCGGGCATGGAACCGATTTTAACGCTGGTAATCTTGTCAATCTCATACTCATCATCAGAGTCGTCACCGGTACCAACAACAAGAGGTACATGCGGGCGCAACGGCGCAGTGGGACAGGGTCTCAAGTTATTAACATGAAATACTGGGTGCAACTTAACACCAGCAGGTAATTTCAGTCGATAACTATGACCGCCAATTTTCTCTACAATAGAAAATGGGCCAAGCTGCTTGTCCATCAGCTTTTTGCAAGGCTGACCTTTGACCTTAAGCAGACGGGTATCCACAGATACTCTATCTCCAACATTGAAGATAGGAGGATTGCGCTGTTGCCTAACACTAGGTCGAACAGTCAATTCATCTTTATGGACAGCCAACACTGACCGAACCAACTCGTGAATCTCCTTCATATCTTGGATACGTTGCTGAGCATCACGAGAGAATGCTATTGTTGGTCTCATACCAAACAATACATCCGGAGGCGTTTCAGGATTGAAACCATACATAACCTCAAATGGTGCATGCTCAATGCCAAGTGCTTTGTTGGAATTATACGCAAATTCCATCAATGGTAACTGGTCTACCCAGTTTGAACCATCGAAACAACAAAACGCACGAGCCAACTCAGTGACTATGGCATTAATGCGTTCGGTCAAACCATCTGTTTCAGGATGTTGGCCACTAGACATGTTCAATTTAGTGCCAAGTCTCCGCCACAGAGTTTGCCAGAATGCAGACAGGAACCGTGGATCTCTATCAGAGACGATCACACGAGGTATTCCATGCAGCCTGAATACTTCCTTCAGAAATAATTCAGCTGCCTGTCCACCAGTCACGTTGACTGTGGTTGGAATAAAATGTGCTTGCCGGGACAGATGGCAACACACAACCAACATAGTATTATAACCATTACTCTCAGGTAACTCGGTTATAAAATCCAAACCAACCGTATGCCATGGACGTGGCGGTACTGGTAAGGGCTGTGTTGGTGCAGGTGGCTGCGGACGTGCACGAACACGCCGGCACACCGAACATTGTTCACAATAGGTTTTCACGTCATGTCGTATGCGTGTCCACCAAAAACGGTCCAAGGCACGTGCCAAGGTGCTTGCATAAGCACGGTGACCAACAGAATCATGTAGCTCATACAATATCTTATTGATGATGTCACGATTGGTTGGTATGCAAAGACGTCCATGTCTCCAAAAATAACCATCGTGCTCTACCACATGACCGGACTGCTTCCACCCCCCCCATAAGGAGTAGAACGCGTCCTCTGCATATCCAGCCTTAATAAGGTGGAGAATATTGTCATCAAGGCTAAGTGACGACGCACTTACAGCCGACAATACCGCAGTACATGGGCGATGTTCACTCACGAGTGATTCAGCCGCGTCCGGCACATCCCCGGTCCAATATAAGCCACCGAAACCAATCGGCTTAAAATCCGGTCTACGCGACAACGGATCGGCTTCATTCCACTTGCCCTTTCGGTATGCAAGAGATATGGACCCAACAAACGGCTGCAAGTCGCGTACATAGCGCACTTGTCGCCGGTTCAACCTTTCTGCCGGTTGCCTGAGCAGATGACGCAGGGTGTCATGATCTGAGACAACAAGGAATCGACAGCACCCTTCAAGGTAACAACGCCAGTGCTTAATTGATTCACAGACAGCCAAAGCTTCCAAATCATAAGCACTGTAGGTATTACCACGCTCAGCTGCATTCAGCTTTCGCGCCCAGTAACTCACTGGTTGAGGACCTCCTCCTTGGTCCTGCAGTAGCACTGCAGCAAGCCCTACGTTGGACGCATCTGTCGCTACGGTGAACGTCGCATCCGCCCCCATGGAAGGAATGGAAAGACACGGAGCGGAAATCAGTCGCAGACGAAGGGTCTCAAAGGCTTCCTGACACGCCGGTGACCAGTCAACATGAACTGGTTTAGACTTACGCAATAAGTCAGTCAATGGTGCAGTTAAATCACTGAAATGATGAATAAACTTAGAGTAGAAATTGCAGAATTGTACAAAACTTCTGACTTCACTCTGAGTTTTAGGGACAGGCCAATCCCTAACTGCAGCTACTTTGGCCTCTGAAACAGACAACTTACCATCAGCGACGGTATACCCCAAATAATCCATAGATTGCATGCCAAAGAAACATTTCTTTAATTGCAACCTCAGATTATATTCATTCAGTTTCTCAAAAACTAAACGAAGGTGCTTTATGTGGTCATCATAATTATCTGAATATATACATATATCATCCAGATACACCACCACAAAGTCACGCAAAAATGGTCTCAAGATGTCATTCATCATGCGCTGGAAAGTGGCTGGGGCATTGCACAAACCAAATGGCATTGCAGTCCACTCCCATAGACCATCAGGTGTCTGAAACGCTGTCTTGTGGATGTCCTCCTCTGCAATGGCAACCTGCCAATAACCTGATGCTAAATCCAGATGGGTATAGCAACGGGCATTGCGGAGAGAATCCAACGTTTCATCAATTCGCGGCAAAGGATACATATCCTTTCGAGTGACCTCGTTCAGCCCACGAAAATCGACACACAACCGAAGGGATCCATCTGCCTTCTTAACAAAAAGAATAGGCGAACCAAACTCAGATTGACTAGGACGAACAAGTCCAGCGGCAATCGCATCTTTGAGTTGGCGATCCAATTCAGCACGTTCAGCGGGAGACAAACGATTAAGTCTTTGGCGTTTCATTTTGCCAGTTAACTCAATTTTGTGATCCCATGGCCGATGAACAGGCGGCCTGTTGACTGGACGCAAAATTTCAGGAAACTCGTCATACAACAAATGACGAATAGCATCCTTTTGCTCTGGTGTCATAGCATTGTCTAAATGCAGGTCAGGATCATCCTTTATAACCGACATTTCAACGACATAGAATTCAGCCAAAGAATTATGCTTAGACGCACGAGCAGTTTTGCGCATCAACTTTTGTACCCTAGTGGAAGTAATCATGCTACATGCAGGAGTACGACCCACTATTACAACAGGTACATGGGTTCCATCCATTAAAGTCATGATACGTTCCGTACCATACTTAATGGTAACTTGCGCTTCATCAATAAGCCAAGTTAAACCCAATACAATGTCGGAGACTTTGAGCTCACGCAGTATATAAAATACTCGATTCTCAAATACATGTCCTCCAACAGACAGAGACACAACAGTTGTATGGTAACATGAGACACGTTGACCATTAGCCAAACGGACAGGTGTTCTGGCTTTCAACTTTTGTATCTGCAAGTTGTTTCTGCGCACAAAGTCCTCAGATATAAAATCTAAAGATGCCGCATTATCAACCAGTGCATCCACAACGGCGTCATCGTTAATTGTCACATTAACTTTCAACAATGGCCTGGGGTCATCCCAACGAGTCAAAGAAGCAATCTGAGGCAAACTTTGCCTTTGCATACTCCAAAATGATGGATCAGTCACATTGACAGCATCACACTCATTTATAGACTCAGATGCACGTTCACCAATACCAACGCTAGAATCCGCAACTTTTGCAGAGTCCACGTTAAAACTCACATTTGGACTTGTGACAGTTTTAGGTACAAAGTCATCAGGAAAAGCACAGTTAGCATCAACTAACCAAATGTTAACCCCATACTTTGGCGGTCTAACATCTTCCTGGACTGTGGCATTTTTATCAGACCACCTGGTGAACAAAGGTGTCTTTGCCGGGTATTGCTGCAATAGTTTCCAATGCTTTGTCAAAGCACTGAATCTATCAAATGCAGGCAATACAAACACTCCTACAGTATGTTCTTTAGCCCTACTGCGGCATTGCTCAAAATGCCTCGCAATAGACTCAGTCATATGCCATGGAGGGTGAATAAACACACGTTCATTCGACAAGTCGCGCGATAATATCGAATCTTGTTCTGAACAGAACGGCAAGTTTCGATGGGTATTCAGACCCTCATTATCCGCACAGCCCTCCAGCGTAAACTGGAACATCTCATGTAAGGGATCGAAGACTCTATCGACTAGTCGCCACTCGGCACTGACTGAAGTCTTTCTAGGCATACTACGCCTCAGAGCCTTTACGCGACGATGAGTCGAAACTTTCCGAGCACCCGTTACACAGGCTACTGGCAAAGTCGTACCAGACTCGCGTACACTATTCGAGTTCTCATCAGTAGGCGACTCAACATAGTCGTTACTACTCTCAGAGATGACGACATCGTCACTCGAACATGTACTCGTCACAGGTATATCGTCATTCAGACGTGCATTAGACAATAATGCGGATACCTCAGGTGCCAATGACATATCGGCAACAGTAACTTCGCAGTCATGCGACTCGACAGTTACTGGACAGCATGATGTAACACAAACATCACTTACATCCCTATCTACTGAGCTGTCAGCAGCAGAATAAGGGCACCCCTGTTTCATCTTAGGGCAGTCTTTCAGAAGGTGAGCCTCACCACACTTAAAGCATGTTTTAGCAGCCAGATGCTTAGCATACTTCTCAGGCTCATGCATTTTTGTGCCGAGGCAACTTACCGAGAGAACGGGCGCCACTAAAAGACCATAGCAAAGGTCGCCGAACAGCGTGTCGACTCGTCGACTCCGTCGTGCTTCTCCTCGGATAGCAAGCGAATGATACGCCGAGGTTCGCCGCACACTCGACGGTCATCGGCTCGTTGCTTATCTCCTGTCGAGATATCGCCGGTATGTCGACATATTCTTGACGCGTACTCAGCGGAAGTCACCGGCACTCCATCAGCACGTCCTGCTGTCATCTGTAGTAACAAACTTACCTGCATGCAAACTATAGATGCAAATGCAGGTGCAGATGCTACTATAGATGCAGATGCAGGTGCAGATGATACTATAGATGCAGATGCATATGCAAATGCTGCTATAGATGATGCAAGCTTCTCGTTGAGGATCTTGTACTTGAGCCGAAACATGAACGGCTATACGACGAGCTCCCAGGTCGCAGTCACAGCAGGTCGTTGATCAGCATGTGCAAGTCCGGCAGTAGTCGTCGACTTCAGTCCCACTGTACCGAGCTGCTCCGGCAGTCCAGTACAGCGCAGCTACTGGTGCAGCTAGGTGCGATATATGACTAGAGCGAGCGACCTTTCTGGCGTGCTCATTTCAGGCGTGCGCATTTCAGGCGTGCGCATCTCACTGGCTATCTTTCTGGATGATAGCTTAGATGCATATAAGAAACATTTCATGCCATCTATGATGAGAACGTCAAACAGTTCTAAGTCGTCCTCAGAGACAAGCAGACCAGTTTCCTCGCGGAGTTTCCGCACAGCCGTGCCGCGCACAGTAATGTCAGACGCTATCGACTTTCCGACAGGTAAGAAGAGAGTCGATCTAGCGTTCGGTTCAGTCGTCAGAATCACTTGGCGTTCGACCGAGTGACCCTTACCGTAAGTCACCACCACGGCTGCACAAACCTTGGTAGTCGACAGGTCGACAGAACTTTCCTCGTTGAGCAGCAGCTCTCGGCTCTTGCCAGTAGAATTCATCGACTCGGACATGTCGAACTGCTCAGTCGAGGTATCGCAGGTTGAGCAGTGGAAGCTAGGATAAGGAGCGCAACAGTCGCTCCGAAACCAGTGCGACAGTCTAGGGTGCTTCACGCAGGTCAAGCAGACAAGGCTGTCGTAAACACACAGAAGGCAGCAGAGAGAGAAACAATGGTTACAACGTTGTCACCACCCGCCGCTATTTATGCGTATGGCTAGCTCACAGCTAGCCACCACCAAGCGGCACGCGCACTGCTAAGCGCGTCACCGTGGAGAGTCGTGCCTTGAAGTGTCGAACAGGAGGTCGTCGCTTAGAGACCTCCGCACATGTAGTTGACACATCAGTTTATACACAAGTATACAACTGATGTTACAGAGGCAGGTGCATTATACATATATGCCCGCTACGGGTACGCACATGCGTATTATCCCGTAACTACTACTGAACAGTGTACCGGTACCAGTAGGACTCATTCGCGTGGCCCGGACTCCGTGTGCGCATCACTCATCCATCCCGCCTTATGCGGGATGCGGGCCGCTTTTAGGCGGCTTGCTGTGTTGATTTTCTAATTCTGGGGAACTGCCCTTTTTGTAATTCACACCAGTAGGACTCATCTCATGATTCATCATCCACCAGTACTCGTATTGTGGCGCGTGACACACGCGCGCACACATACGATACAGCAGGTACTCGTACATGAATGATGCTACGATCATACAGTACCCGTACAGAGTATGCCATTATTGTCACAACTATGAAAGGTTGCCAGCAAAAGAGAGACATAAAAAGAGAGACATATTCCTTCTTCGATCATCTCTAATTAGTGCTTTTGTAATGTCGACTTCTACATGGAAAGGACGATGTCAAAACCTGGGTAGTCGTTTAGTACCCGTACCTGTACTGTACTGCTTCTAGCGGTGGCGGATTTATTACTGGCCTTTTTGTAATTCACACCAGTACCTGTACTGGCGGCGGCGCAGCGACGGGCGCCGTCGTCGCCATCGCCGGCGTGCGGCCCTACCAGGTTTTTTAGGTTTAAGGGTTTAAAAAACCAGGAAAGGATTACCGCCAGTCACGCCTAGTCGATGCAGCATCAGCCGATCGCGCATTGCCGACTTGGCGAGCGCTGGCGCTGCGAGCGTCGAAGCGCATTGGTTCTTTCGTTCCCCTCGCACAAGTCCTGCGCACGTAAGACCTCGGAGCAAGATGAGATTCGCCTTGAGGGCGGCGCCGGGCTTCGGGGGGAGCGGCCGGGAGGAGTATGCTCGACAGCATCTGCGCGCTGCCGCCGTTGCCCCATCGAGGTGTCACCCCTCGGCCGCCGACCTGCCGTAGCCAGCCAGCCAGTCAGCCGCCGTGGGTTCCCGCCTCTCTTCCCCGGCTGCTAACACTCTACGCGATCCACACTGCGTCCCTGCCCTGCAGGCTTGGCTCGATACTCTGCCCGAAGTTGCCAGGGCCAAAGAGGAAAGCGCAGCCGGCTGGGCGGCGCCACACCGCCGTGACTGTGGCGGTGCGGAACGGTGACCCAGACGATGCCGCACAAGGCAGGGACTGGGGAAGATCGGGGACTGGAGCCGGAGCAGAGCACTGGCGGCGCGCAGGGAGGGATGATAACTCAGATGATAGGGCAGACAGGAGGCAATCCGACAGTAGGCGCGGACGTGGGCGCGGGCGCGGGCGTGGGCGTGGGGATGGCGGGCCTGGTGGCAGACGAGGGGGTGGGCCTGTGCAGGGGCGCGGACGAGGTCGTCAGACTCACAGGTCCAGAAGCTTCGATAGGGTGCGTCGCCTAGCGCCGCCCTTCCTAGCAGATTGACAGGCGGGTGGTGGTGTATATGAGCTTGGTTGTGGGTGCATGTGGTGCCTGCATGTATTGCTTCCATTGGGTGGGCGACACGCCCTGGATGCTAACTGTACCATGGTCGACACAGCGGAGCGGATGACCCTGGTGGTATGCTAACATAGTTGAGCTTCCCACGGCCTGTTTGTGCCCCTGTCCCTTTCTATTCAGGATTCGCTAGAGGAGGCTGAGTTTGATACAGTGTGGGGCAATCTTCCCCAGTCCGGACCACTCCGCCCGTACCTGGATGAGCACAATATGTGGGAGGGATCTCGCACTCAGGTGACTTGCCTGGGTAACTGGCGCCATGCATTGCAGTACTCGTAGCATGGATGAGAGGCATCTGGTCGCTGACTTGCGCGTCCCGGACACATCCAGGTTGTGGTGAACAAACTCATTATAGCAGCGCAGACGTGGCAGCGGGTGCTGGAGGTGGTGCAGGAGTTCATGCCACTCCTTGACGCTGGAAGGAACGTGCCAACAGCGCTGCACCGCCTCGGGAAGTACACCGCACTGAATTCTCAGGACATTGAGGAATGCAAGGTGTGGAGCCCTTGCCAGCGTGCTCCCCCCCCTCCCCCCCCCCCCCCCCCCCCCCCTCTTTTTCACCACCACCACACACAACAACGGCATGAGACATTCCTTGTCAAAGAGGCAGCCTCCAGACTGCGCACGTACCTGCATTTTCTAATTATGCGTGCCACCCACCTAATGTTGGACAACAAGCAGGCATCGCCGGCGTTCTCTGCCCTACTATACCGCTTCCCGCCAGAGCAGTTTGAGCACCGAGGTCTTGCCAACTGCGTGTGGAGCCTGGCTCGCCTCGATGTTGACGACGCCCTTCTACTGCAGCAGTTTTCACGCGCCGCTACAGAAAAGATGGAAAACAGGTGCGCTGTGGCTTTACAGTGCGGCGCAGCAGCACCTATGCCTCAAGGACATGTCATGTGTTCATCAGTCATGGCATCGTTCTAATAATCATAATCGCCACAGCATCCACACTGAAAGTCATGGTCATCACAGCAACAACTTGTCATGTGAGTGGGTATGCGTGTAAGGGTTTGTGGCTGATGCGGATGGATGTGTGTCGCAGTCCGCAGGACTTCAATCTCATGGAGATTTCAAACATTGTGTGGGCATTTGCCAACATCCAGAATAATGGCGGCCCGCCAATGCCGCCGTCGCTGGCCAACTCCGTCGTGCAGCACCTCATAAAGCGCGATATATCAGAGGGCACCACGCAGGTGCGGGCATCAGATAACCACTGCATGTCCGGGGGCCACGCTCGCTCCCCCCCCCCCCCCCCCTCTCTCCCCCCACTGACCACGCTCTGGCTGCCGCCTGGGCTGCCACCCTTTTCAAAGTTTATGAGCAATGTGCTCTGGGGGCTTGCCATCGCGGAGTACAACGGCGACCTCAAAACCCAGCTGCTTCAGAAGATAACAGACCAAATGAAGCGGACGATTGACCTGTACAAGGGTCAAGACCTCGCAAACTCGATCTATGCGCTCTCAGTTTTTGGTTTCTGCGACACAGTGCTCCTGGAGGTCAGGCTGCCATTGCCGCCTCTCAGCATGAACCCTCATGCCCCCCGCCTCCCCCCCCCCCCCCCCCCCCTTCCATTTTCACGCAGCATTGATGTCAGCGTGATGAGCCTCGTGTACAGCATGAATGCGGATAGTATGCAAGCTCAGGATAATGACAAGTAATGGCCGTACGTGTTGTGACTTTGTGGACACTGCAGAAGCTGGCACCGCAGGCGTGCAAGTCGCTGCGGTTCATGAGACCCCAGGAACTATGCCAGATTGTGCATGCCTACTCGGTGCTGGATGTATACCATGCACCGCTGGCTGAGGCAGTCGATTACGCCCTCGCCAACCCAGCAGAGTATCCCAAATTACGGAAGAACCTGACCAAACAGGTGAGACTCAGGCCGGGATGCGGGACGGGGGGGAGGGGAGTCGGGTCTCTTGCGTTTGCGCCCTATTAGCAGCAACAAACCTGACGAGCGCCCAAGGCATATGCCGCTGGGGCGCTCTATGAAATTCTAGGTCGTTATTCCAGCGTCAGCATATGCCGAAGCCAGCTCTTCAGCTCCTCAGCTCGTGTGGCTTGGCTGCCCAACCCAGCTCATCCGCGCCTGTGGACTGTGCCTCCTGCACAGGGTGTTGTGACAATCCTCAAGTCGTTTGCTCAGTGGCGATTCTTCCCGATACACAGCATGCCGATGCTCGTCCAAGGCCTTGGGCACTACGTTGAAGAGCTTAACTCTCAGGAGATAAGCAACAGCCTGTGGAGCTTTGCACGCTTTGGCTATCATCCTGGCAGGTGACCCCCCCCCCCCCCCCCCCCCCCCCTCCCCCCTCCCCTCCCTACTCTTATCCGCAGCCACCGATGTCCATCCGTTAGTCCACATCGAGTTTCAGCACCCACCGCTATCTGATGCGCACCGCTTTGTACATCACCGCAGGCTGCTGTCTCAGCTGAGCAGGGAGGCGAAGAAGCGCACTAAGGAGTTTGCCAGTATAGGCCTAGGCCTGAGCATATGGGCACTTGCAGTTCTCCGAGAGACGGACAGCTCCGTGTTCCGGGCGCTGGTGGAGGGCAGCGTGCAGGCATACCACGCCGGGCGCTTTGACATCATACAGGACGATGGGTTTCTGCTTGGCGCGTACTTTCAAGCGCTGCTGACGGCACAGATGGAGGCGCTGCATGGCGAGAAACCGGATCCGCTGAAAGACATCGAGATCCCGCTGGTCAGTTTCGTCGTGCCTGCACGCAGCCCCCCCCCCCCCCCCCCCCCCACCGCCATGCCTGCCCATTGCTGAGCAGGGGACATGGTGCTGCAGGATCTGCACGCAAAGGCGGTAGCCTTTTGGAAGGAGCAGATCGCGGATTTCAATGTCAGCCGGTTCCAGGAAGAGGTGAGCCAGGCGTTCCATGAGCTGAACTGGGAGCACCATATGGAGTACGAAGCTGACCAGCTGTACAGCCTGGACCTCATGCTTGAGGTGAGCCCCCGTCCCTCCTGCTGGCCCAGGACACACATGAACCTGCATGCCGGGGGAGCAGTTCGCACACATTCTGCCTGACTCAAAATAAGGAATGAGCTGGCGCAGATATGAGACAGCTGTGTGAACGCCTGCGAACTAGCCACTCTATTAGGATGCAAGTTCGGCAATTATTATAGAATATGAATAGAAAACATGATAATTTTCTTGTTCTTGAAACAAATCTGACAGGGATGTTTCAGTCGTATTGCGAATTAATTCCGGAAAGCACAAAGGATATTGTTTGATTGTGTATTGCCATTTATTCCAGGAGAAGTTTACGCACATTGTTTGAACAAAGATAGCAATACAGGAATCGATGCGGGCCGATGTACGACAATGTACATATGAGTACGATGACTACAGCGCACGTAGAACGTATCGTCCTAGTAGTACAAATACTTGAGTAACCAGGTTGATTGTAACGCTAGAAGGATGGCAAATTCAGATAACACGACCAGGCACCGACGTTCAATATTAATTGCCGCCTACGCGCTAGTCATCATATTTGCTGACATGACTGACCCCCCGGCGTGGGTTCTCCTTCCGTGCAGAGTAAATCACAGAAGATTGCCATTGAGGCGGATGGGCCGATGCACTTCACAGTGAATACCCAGCAGCCCATTGGACCATTCCTCCTCCGCCGGCGCGCTCTGCGCCTGCTGGGCTGGATCGTTGTCAGTGTGCCTTACTTCAAGTGGCATTACATCAAGGTAGGGCTGCGCGTCCTGGGGCATGTCTGGAATCGTCGCGCAATATCGTCTCGTTGCACCTCACGCCCCGGCAGGAGCCAAGCAGACCCGGCAGTAAGCGGGCAGCCATAGCTGTACAACATGCCGGACAGCCATTGCCCAGCTTGCCTTGCCGCCAAGCCAGCCGTCTGACTTTACATTCCGTTGTATCGCAGGAGAAGGACAGGGCTGCTTTTCTCCTAACCACGTTAATCAATGCGGGGGTTGACCTTCCTGAGGACATCATGATACCAGAGGGCTTCGACCCAAGCAAACCCGGGGTGCAGGTGCGAAGGCAGGATGCCGCCGGGCAGCCTTGTGTCGTGTCATGCAGGACAGAGCATGGATGGCTGATTCGCATGTATTGCCCTGTGCAGATGGTTGTTCCACGCTCCACGCGAGGCGGCATTTCAAAGCGACCGGCATCAGCTATAGCAGACGAAGGCCTGGTCAACTCCCGGATGCGGAGAGGGGTGACGCTCACACGGCATCGCGACCTGAACAACATTGAGCTTGAGGCCTCGCAGTCGCGGCCTTGGGGCAGTGATAGGTCACCAGCAGCCTCTCAGGCGCAGCCCTCCAGCGGGGCACAGAGCGCTGGCAAGCCAGCAGATAGTGGCGGGGCGGCTGACATGCTCGAGCGCCAGCAGCGCATGCAGGACCTCAGCACGCTCAAGGTTGGTGCCGCTTTTGCTGCTACAGCTGATGACACGTCGTCGATGGCTTTCCTCCCCACATTATGCCCAGCCTGCTTTGAGCTGGTTCTGAGCGTCGCTGCTGCTGGTTTGCCTGTAGGTGGAGAAGGATCTAAAGCCGCTGCTCAGGAAATACGGACTGCCCATCTACGGGGCCAAGCGTGTGCTCATCGAACGCATTTTGGAGCATGAGCTCCCATGAGCTCTGGCTCACAGTGAAACACACAGAGTAAAGACAGGTCATATTCTTAGATGAATGGAATGATATCATTTGAGCTCTTCATTTAAGTGTGGCTTGATGCCCGCACATTTAATAGCTATTGTTGTACAGACAAGCATCAAATTGCATCAGAATACAACGGCATCATGCAGGAATGTAGTTTGGTATATCCTGATGATAAGCTAGACGCAGACTTCGCCAGCCTAATTCCTAGGCAGTGTGTGAAGCAGCAAGTATCGGCGATTGGCTACAGGTGGTGCTGATACCTGGTACAACCTGCTGAGCCTCGTTATTGGCTTTTTTAAACTGCGATATCAGTAAGTTCTGTCTTGAATCATACTCCCAGCGTGAGCATGGCAGCATGATAATTTTTTACGTGTGGTCACCGCTAGGAATAGTAGCATCCGCGCCGCGGCGCTTGCGATGATAATGAAGTAATCATACAAAAACTCAACACACCAGACAAAAACCACCGAATGATTAAGAACCCGACAGAGAACCAAGGAAGACCAAAAGGGACCCAAAAGATAATCAAGGCAATCAGTCTAGCATGTTATTCAGCCAAGAAAGAAAAAATAGTGGAAATCCTAGAGCACATTCATGGCCCGATAGAACACCCACAGCAGTGACAACTCGCCAGTCCGTTGGGATGCAAGCGCGGCAATTCTAATACAGAAGAAAAGAAATGTGTGGATACTTTGGCTTTTCTTGAAAGAAAGCTGATACTCGTAGATACATCTTACTCGGATTGCGAATCGAATTCGCATAGTACTAAGTACCTTGCTCCAGTTTGTGTTGCCCATTCAGTATGGATTGGTTCACGTTCATTGTTTGCAATTTTTGGTCGCATTTTGCATATATTTGATCGCGATCGTCGGATATTACGATCCTGGTACGAGTACGAGTACTAGAATAGGAGCTCGAGTACTATCGTACTTACAAACAAGGGCCAAACCAGTACGACCTGTACTGCGACACCGCATTCACACGGTCCGTTTCGCAAAGCTCGTTGCGCGTATGCCTACAAGTGGCCCTGACAGCAACCGCTTCCGGGGCCGCCTCTTACGCGCTGCGACAGCGTTCCTGGTGACTGATCCTCCAAGCGAGGGTCGCCTTGGTGAAGTCCGTGAGCGTTCCCCTGAGTACTACGATTCCATGTTCCGTGTTGCCGCTTGCCGCCCATTTGGCCTTCCGGCGGCTCCTGTCCTCTCCCTTGGCGAGCCATGCCCTTGTGCTTCTTGCTCCTTCTCGGTACAAGGTATGCCGGCCCGTTTTGAGGATGCTGGCGTGGAGTTCACTCCTTCAACTTGGGCGGTCGCATACGCTGATCACGTGGCCCGTTGCTCTGGGGGCGTCTCCAATCACGCCGCACACGAGTGGGCCGCACATGGCCTTTCCGACATTTGCCACGACGTGAAGTCCGCGCTGGGCGTGGGTGTCCAGATCCTCACGGACCCGTCGGTGCTTGTTTCTCTCCCGAAGGGCAGCGACGGCCGGCCGGCCGATGTTGGGCTTTTCGGGTATGGCGGTATCCGCGGAAACACGGTTGCTATCGATACCACCATTGCCCCCATCCTCGGCGTGTCAAGCTCGGATCCAACGACTGCTTTGAGGGCTGCAGAGCGCCACAAAATCCAGAAGTATGACGAGGGTGTCCGAAACGCCGCCGGCATGCTTCGCTTTGTTCCCTTCGCCGTTTCGTTCCGAGTTTGGCTCGCTGGCCCCGCACGCCGAGGCTTTCTTGGTGGAGCTCGCGAAAGCTAGCCACACACACACTGGCCAAAAAAACGGCCAGCTCTTGTCTGCGTGGCGCCGCCGTTTCTCCTTGCTCATCAACATGGCACATGCAGACAACGTTCTTGGCGGGGTCGCGTCCGCGCGTGCGGCACGTGATGGTACTCCTGCGCCTGCGTCGCGTCGGTCGTCGGCATGTGTTGCTATGACCCGGGTCATTGGCTGCAAGCGTCCTCGCCGCGGCTGATAGCCTACCCCGGGGCGGGGTTCCCTTTGGTCCCTGGCAGCTAAGTGATTTCGTGGTTCCCTTGGCTCCTTCTTGGTTCTTGGCTCCCTGTCCTCCTGCTCGACCTTGGTTTCAGGCTTATGTCTCTCTTTTGCTGGCAACCTTTCACAGTTGAAGTTAGTTCTGTTTGTAGTGCGCTTTTGTGAAAGCCCTTATGTAAATACAAAAACCTGTACTGCGAGAAGTATCACTAACCGGCAGTATGATTTTTTTACGTCAGTGCTTATTCAACATCTGCGCACATAAAAGCAGAACGAAAGGTTGCTAGCAAAAGAGAGACATACGCCAGAAACCATGGGTCAAGCAAGAGGCCAGGGAGCCAAGAAGGAAGAGCCAAGGGAACCAGGAAGTCGCCAAGTTGCCAAGGAACCAAAGGGTCTAGGGAAACACTGAAAGCCAAGAAACGACCAGAAATAAAACCTAAAGGGAAAAATGAAACCAATGGGGACGACCGTCTGGGGGTGGGCCACCAGCCGCGACGAGTGCGCTTGCAGCCGATGACCTGGGTCATAGCAACACAGGCTGACGAGCGACGCGAAGCAGGCGCAGCAGCACCATCACGTGCCGCGCGCGCCGCCGCGACCCCGCCAAGAACGTTGTCTGCGTGCGCCATGTTGATGAGCAAGGAGAAACGGCGGTGCCACGCATACAAGAGCCGGCCGATTTTCGCGAGCTCCACCAAGAAAGCCTCAGCGTGCGGGGCCAGCGAGCCGAACTCGGAAACGGCGAAACGCACAAAGCGAAGCATGCCGGCGGCGTTTCGGACACCCTCGTCATACTTCTGGATTTTTTGGCGCTCTGCGGCCCTAGCAGGCCCTAAGAACAACTCAGTCTGAGCCAGTGGACGCATCAGATTAGCAGTTGTACTCAATTTCAATTTCTGCGGCCCGCAATGCATTCGTTGGATCCGACCTTGACACGCCGAGGATAGGGGCAATGGTGGTATCGATAGCAACCGTGTTCCCGCGGATACCACCCTACCCAAAAGGCAACTTCGGCCAGCCGGCCGTCGCTATCCTTCGGAAGCGAAAAAAGCACCGACGGGTCGTCCGTGAGGATGTGGAGACCCACGCCTAGGGCGGACTTAACATCGTGGCAAAATCCGAAAAGGCCTTGTGCCGCCCACTCGATCGTGTGCGACGTGATTGGAGTCGCCCCCATCGCAACGTGCCACGTGATCAGCGTACGCGACCGCCCAAGCCGAAGGAGTGAACTCCACGCCAACAACCTCAAAACGGGTCAGCATGCCTTGTACCGAGAAGGAGCAAAACGCACAAGGGCAGGGCTCGCCGAGGGAGAGGACATGAGCCGGCCGTTGGAAGGCCGAATGGGCGGCAAGCGGCAACGCGGAACATGGAATCATAGTACTTTGGGAAACGCTCACGTACTTCACCACGGCGACCCTCACTTGGAGGACCAGTCACCAAGAATAACGCCGTCGCAGCGCGTAAGACGCGGCCCCGTAAGCGGTTACTGCCAGCCGCTTGCAGGGATACACGCAGCAAGCTTTGTGAAGCGGACGGTGTGGAACTGTGGATGCGGTGGCTCATCATGGTCTCCTGAACTTAGCGCATGGAATGCAAGGGGAAGTCCGAGTATTGCGAAATAGCTTAGAGGTCGGCCGCCGAGCGCATCGCAGACGCCTGCTCAGCCCCAACAGCCGAGCAGCCGGCACGAGCAATAACGGGAGACCGCTTGAAGAGGAGCAACTTTAGGGCAGAGGCCAACGGCCCCGCTAGATCTTCGAGCACCCCGTCCCCACACTCGTCACCGACACGGGTATGATGAGCACCGTGAAGCTCGACAGCCCACATCGGCGCCGACACGTTGGCGTCGGCATCGGGCGCCAACGCTGGAGTGACCAAAGCCTTGTGAATCGAGGACGCATGAACAAGGTAGAGGCTATGAGGGCTGAATACGCCTGACGGCTCGGAAAGGAACGCGCCGGCGTAGTCGCTCATAATGGCGTGTTGAGCACGGAGGAAAGTCACAACTTGGCCAACCACAAGGGCCGCAGCGCCGACGTTGGAGACATATGCGACAACCACGTTATCGCCGAGGCCGCCGAACTGGACCAAGAGGGACAGCTGCGTGCGCATCGAGGGTGTGTCCAAGAGGTCGGGGCAAACATCCCAAATGTCGGCCAGCGTTGAAAACGCGGCGGCGTATGCATCTTCCGGGAAGGACGTAATGGTGTCGCCATGCCCCTCAGAGCGACACAAGCCCCGAGGCTTGAAGCGGAGGTGGTGGCCGAAACGGCGGCCGCAAACTTGCGACAAAAGAGTAGCGGTGTGGGAGTAGAAGTGGCCGGCCAAACCGATAAGCCGGGAGCCAAATTGGTGGAAGTTTTCGACCGTTTTGTCCAAGAGGTCCCGGGCGAAAACAGCCGAGCCCAGGCACAGGGGCACCAAGCACCTTGATTCCGGACGAGGAGGCTGCAACACCATGCACGAAATGCCCAAAAGGAAGGGCGCCAAACGGGGACAAGGAGCCAAGCTGACAATACGCATGTCGTTTGCGAATGGTGACGCTTAACCCAACGGTGGCAAAAGCGGACGGGGCCACCCACGTAGCAAGCGCAAGTCCGTCACCAGTGCCGACCATGTTGGCGTCGTCAGAGACGGCTGCTACCACCGAGTGGCTGGGGGCAGCCGCGGCGATGCGAGCATACACCCGGGCAGCGACGGCGGCGAACATGACGGGGCCCATGACGCAACCTTGGCGGACCCCTCGACGGCCTGGAATCCGGACAGAGGGGCCGGATTGGGAGCCGTCGAAGACGTACATCTCGGACTTTTGACCATAAAGCATGATTGCCGAACGCAACAGAGGCTGCCAAACATGGTCCTCGAGCAGTGTGCGGAACATTTCGGAACGGTAGTAAGCATTGAACGCGTTCTCGGCTTCAAGCTGCACCAAGACGAGGGATGGGTCCGAGTCTAAGAGGGATCGCACAAGGAATTGAACTAATTCCACGCCACCCTTAACGACCAAACCGAACTGGCCGCGGGAGGCAAGCCATTGAGCAATGGGCTCGCCATTAGCGTGCAAGAGGACGCGCATAGCCTACCGGACGAGCACGATGCCGATGCCAATGGGCCGAACGGACAACTTCATGTCCCCAGAACAAAGTTCCAACGCATTTTGCTCCGCCGACGTGAGCTTATCCAGGGGTACCGAGGTAGCGGAGGAAAGGAAATGGGCGACGCCTGCATGGACCTCCGCATTCGCGATGGCTTCAGCGATGCCACGGAGGTGGGAGCGCGAACAAAGGGCACGGGGAGCCTCAAAGCGGATGCCATCGAGGCTGCTTGACAACACGGCGCAAACGTCCACACATGCCTCAGAGAAAGTGAGGCGGTGCAACGAGAACGGATCCGGGAGCGCGCAGTGAACATGGTCCGGGGTCTTAAAATGTAAGAGCTCGTCGTGAAGCCGCGGGCCAGCGGGCGCGAGCGGGACTGAGTGAAGGGCGGCAGTTGCGCGGTTGTACTCGCCCACCGCAGCCAAGGCCGAGGCCCGAAGAGCTTGGCGTTTGGTAACCGGCGGCGGGTCCCCACAAGCGGCCGACTCCGGAGCCACGTAATCATGAGGAGTAGCCGCCCGGACCGAGGCATTCGTGCGCGCGAGGGCGAACAACGTGTCTAGGTCACCAATAAGCTCCCAATGCGACAGACGGTTGTCGCGGTAGTCCGCCACCGGATCGGGGGGTAAGGACCCCGGCAGGGAGTCAGCCATGGGCCGCAATATCAGCCGGAAGAACAAAACGGCAGGCATTCCTCGCAGCACGGGCAGCCTCAGATTTGGCTCGCGCGGCCCTTGAACGAGAGAGCGTAGGTAAGGGCGGCATCGTGATGGGGTTTGACAATGGCGACCACGCGGACTTGGGGCATCCATTAGCGCAAGTAGCAAACCTTAAGAACACGAGAGTCGACTCGAAGAAATCAAGCCGTGGGAACCACAATCAAAACACTAGCGCGCAGCCGGGGGCATATCGCCCAAACCCTCCGCGGTACGCGTGGCCCACCTACGGAGCGAGAGAGAGGACGGAAGCCGGCTGGGCCGCGCCCGCCGCACAATACCGAAGGTGCCGACCAAGGCTGGAAGTATGGAACCACATGCCGCCGCGCTGGCACGCTGACAGAAAATGCTGATCCGCGTCACTCGGTCGGCCGGGCGGCCAAACAGGCCGGCGAGGAGGTCATGTATTGTGGGCCCTCAAATCATTCACGCGTGGATAGGGCTGCGCACACCCGACGCAATGGAGGGTCGCAGGCTGGCTATGTGCGGAACATTTCGGAACGGTATAGAAAGTATTGAGCGCGTTCTCGGCATCAAGCTGCACCAAGACGAGGGATCGCACAAGGATTTGAACTAATTCCACGCCACCATTAACGACCAAACCGAAGTGGCCGTGGGCGGCAAGCCATTGAGCAATGGGCTCGCCATTAGCGCGCAAGAGGACGCGCACAGCGTACATACCGGACGAGCACGATGCCGATGCCAATGGGCCGAACGGACAGCTTCATGTCCCCATCACTAATACGTTCCCGGACCCGGACGCCGGACGCCGTCGTTCGTCCGTCGCCGGACGCCGGACGACCATCGCCCGTCTGCCTCGCTGCCCGTCCGTCAACGGACGCCGGGCCCCGGGTCGGCGGGTCGGCGGACGCAGGGTTGTATAGTGTTCTTAGGGTCTACTTGTTTCATTTTAATTACGAGGTAAGTCTGCGAGTCTGTCTGTCTGTCTGTTGTCGCCGACTTTCGGAATGGTTTCGCATATAGATTACTATTGGATCGAAAATGTCTTTGTTATAGATTCCGTTATAATTCCGCCCGGCCACCGCCGGCAGTAAGGCATGTATGACACGGGACATGCCCTACCGGTAGACCGCTCTACCGCCGTAATTTCTACACGCACAGCGCGCCATGTCGCAAAAAGTGCAATTCGGCCGTAGAGCGGTCACCCCTAGAGCGGTAGACGCGGTAGACCGGTCTAGCATTTCGGCGGTAGGGTGGCATCGGTAGCTACCGATGCCACCCCCCGCTCTACCGCTCTACCGCTCTATTTTGAACGCGGCACCCTGTCGCTGGCGAATCCACCTTCATCGCGCTACCCCTCGCCCGCCGCTCCATGTAGTCCCACCGAAACTTCGCGCGGGCGGTACATGGATTCCACGCCTCACGGCCATGGCTGCGCGCCTGGAATCGCCCCGCAAGGAGCCACGGGCGGCCGGTCAAGCGGCCAGTCAAGCGTGTCCGATGTCTCCACCCGGCCGATCTCGCCCCGTAGTCAGTTGAATCCTGCATATCTCCTTGTCATGTTCGCATCCGAAGGGCCACTGCCCGTTCGTCCGCAGACAGTGAGCCTTGGCAATGGCGCCAACTCGCGTTTCGGGCGCCGTGGGCGCCGGGCGCCATGCCGTGGTCCCAACGGCACGTCTCGCCATCCGGTGCGCCCAGCGGGGCGCTGCCTCCTAGCATGTTTCGAGCGGAAGGGCATCGCCCCGCTGGCCTTGCTCACCCGTCTCATTCTGGATCTCATGTCGCGGGCGGACAGCGCTCAGCCGACTTGAGCCCAGGAGACCGAGCAGCAAGTGCGGCTGGTCCTGCGATGCTCGGTAGGGCGGTAGCGGCTAGTTTGACCGGTAGAGCTGTTCCCGTGTCATACCGTTTGAGGGCTCAAAAAGGAACTGGAAAAGTGAATATACTACATGGTGATTGGCTAGTCACCGTTTGCTTTTTGCGACGTGGCGCGCTGTGCGTGTCTAACTTACGGCGGTAGAGCGGTCTACCGCCGGTAGAGCACGTCCCGTGTCATACAGGCCTTAGCAGTCGATATTCTTTCAGCTGCCAACGGAACAAGAAACCAAGCCAGCGCCTCCGGTGTACGGGTACATGTATCTCACATCTGGTATCGGATCGGAGATACCTGTACCAGAACCAGAAGTGCCAGCGGCAGCAGAAGTACCGGTACCGGTACCGGTACGTACGAGTACTCAAATTTATGACGGGGCTGCCATGCTGCAGCGGGGGGGGGGGGGGATAACGGGGACCCGTACGAGTACACCACCGCCGGCGCGCATCCCCGAGTCACCCGCGGCACCGTCCGAGGCAGCTTCACAGCACCTATCT
>VCJN01001649.1:0-35500 GCA_006384855.1 Tetraselmis striata | reverse complement strand
TCTCCGGAAAAAATCCCCAAAGATGATCATCCAAGTTGCCCCTCACTGCCTCATGTGCCCACCCATATCGGGCGCGTGGCTTTGCGCCAAGTGCGTGTCTAAGCCCCATACTCAGTTGCGCGAGAGCGTTATGTATGTGGATGAGCACGGACCACCAACACTTGGCATGTGCCACCTCCTAGCGATACACACATCTACCAGCCAAAATGCCATTTTCCACAGCATTTTTCAAGGAATTTCATATTAATCAAAATCCACGCCCCTACCGCGCCACCCCGCTCACGAAACGGTGCAACTGGCATTCCACCACGCCCCCATAGTAGAGCATTGCCCTACGCCAAGGGGGCCATCGAGCGCCTCTCCTACGTGCGTTCGCCACAGAAACAGCAGCATTTTCACCCCAAAACTGCTCCCCACAGTGGCCAACTTGACGTTGGGGTGTCACGTCGTGCCTATAGCGACATGCTTTCAGTGGCCTACACGCACGGTGTGTGCAACTTATGCCAAGGGCCGTATCCACCGAGTTTGGTGCGACGAGTGCCGCTATTTCCATAGGTTTGGACGGTTGGCGCAACCCACAACTTCATGGCGCCAACGCACCATGCAATGATTTCGCGTTTTTGAAAGGGCGCCCACAAATGGTCGTGTTGTCGCGCGGGTGGGTATAAAGCGCACAATAGGCGTTCGCCCGAACTATTCCCACTGTAGTTAGCATGTATGCACATGCAGCCGGCGTGATCCTCGCCCATGCATGCGCTTTGCGATCGAAAATGCAAAACCCGGACTTATGTGGAGGGGTGTAGTAGCGACTAGTCGTCGCCATATCGTCGCGGCGGTATGGCCTTGCGCGCTGATGCCGCATGTGCGACCGGGGGGTAGCGACCTACCGTAGTCGCTATCGACGTGATGCGATGCGATGCCCCGCGTCGATCTTATGTCACTGCGCCTCCGCCGTACGGACTGGCAACAGCTACCTGAGTGAACGAGTGAGACGCCACGGAGCTTAAGCCTCTGCGCCAGTGGTACCGAGACTACGGCCCGCCGCTGCGTGTTCACGCCGGCGCAGCCGCCAGCTCAACTGTGGCCGTTCGCGTCTCTTCTGTGCGAGCTACTCCGAGTTCGGCCGCGCTGACACATGCGGCGTACGCGCCGTTGCCCCAGCCGGCGGGGGATACGCGACGGGTGCCAATAAGGGAAGACCGGCTTGCGCAGCACCGTCGTTGGCATGGAGGGTGCGGAGCGTCGCGGGGCGCTGCTGCGGACGGCGGCGGAGCAGGCCGCGACCCTGAAGAGCATCCAGCCGCCCGCCAGGGCGGAGTCCAAGTCCAAGGTGCTGACCACGCGCACATTTATAATAAAATAACTATTTGTGTGGTTTCGTATCATGTTAACATTCTATTGTGCGCGAATAAACATTGTTCGGCAAATGCACACGATATCATCCGGCAATCCCTGGGCAATCCACAGGTAGCGTTGTATTACTATATATTTTTCCGTTCCCAACACGCATGGCCAGCGCCCTCTTCCCACCACCTTGCGGAGTGTCCTGTGAAACTGCGCTCTGGCCCTACTACCCACGCATACAAGTCTGTCTGCGAACGCGACAGTGACTGTCACGGAAGGGCGCGGGATAGGTACCTGCCTAAGCCGGCGTCGCCCCTGCTGAGTGGACACGAACTGCGGACGTGTTGCATGGCTCTCACTGCGACCGTGGCTGCGTGGCTATCCCAGAGGCGGCAAGACATCAACCAGCACCGCCAGCTCTTGGCCATTGCGAGCGCCAATGTGGAGAACCGTACTAACCGGGAGGTGAGCTACATCAGCCAGCTATCATAAATGCCTCACTTGAACCTTCTGACCTGCAGGCGGGGGCGACAGGGGGGAAGGCGGCAAAAGGGGGGAGGGGGTGTTCTCTCTCTCTCTCGCTGCTCTCACCCACCTTCCAACGCGTCCTGCAGGTCGACATCCTCGTGGCCCATCTCTCAAAGATTCACTGCCTTCGGGACATCGAGTTCCCGGTGCTGCGGGAGGTGGTGCGCGGCATGTCAGGGGTGTCCGCCCCCGTTAACACGCACATCGTCAGCGAGGGCGAGCCGGCGCAGGCGTTTTATGTGGTCGTTCGGGGCAAGCTGCTCGTGACGCAGGCGGTGCCGGGGACCAACAGTGCCAGGTCTGCTGCTGCTGCTGCTGCTGCTGCATCCCGTGGGTGGCGGCGACGGGATGGCAAATACGGTGGGGATGTGGGCAGCGGGGGGGGGGGAGGGGGGGGGGGGGGGGGGGGGGGGGGGGGGGGCTGACATCATCGCGCCCGCACACAGGCAAGTGGCCAAAGCTCGGGCCACGTGCGTGCTTCGGCGAGGTTGGCGCTGTGCTTTGGCAAGCCACGCAGTGCCACGGTCACCACCGCATCAGAGGACTGCCTGCTCTTGAAGGTGTGGCGCGTGGGCACATTTGAACACGGTGTCATGTGGTCGCCTGAGACTGCCTTGTTCGCAATGCGGGCCGCTGAGGCATGCCCCCTCCCCCCCCCCCCCCCCCCCCCCCCCCCCCCCCCCGCGCCCTGCGGTCCCTGGACACCCACTTTCTCTCTCACCGCATCCCCATGACCCCGTCCGCCCGCGCTCTTCGCCCCAGCTCAACGCGCTAGAGTTCCATGAGAGCCTCGGCGCCGCAATTTCCGCCAGCCTGGTTCGGGAGAGCGAGGAGCTGCGCGCCTTTGCGCCCTTTGCGCCGCTGCCCTCAGAGGTGCTCATGGAGCTGCTGTACGGGTTCGAGCACGTGCGGTTCAAGCCCAAGGAGACGCTGCTCATGCAGGCGCCGCTGCGCGGCGAGGAGGCCGCGTGCCCGCTGTTCTTCGTGCGCGTGGGCGTGGTGGCCATGTTCATGGATCCCAACTACGCCGCAAACGACCCCAAAAAGTGAGCCCCCTCACCCCAAGGTTCCGCACAATAACCGCGGGTCCATGAGTGCACCAACCCTCACCACGATTCGAAATCGCTATGTATCATTGGTTTCACCCCGCCAAGAAACCACTGCGTCCATTATATCTCCTAAAAGAGCGTCAGAGTGCAACACAACATAAAACTAGAAACCCTGAAACCCTAAAGTCTTAAACCCTAAACATAAGACATCAATGCTGCAAAAGAAGTTTCTTTATTGGACCCGCCAACCCAATTCAATGGTAGGGAATGCTCATGCTCATGTCCCTGCTCACATCGACATTGTATATGCGTGTGAATGAGGTCCTCACGCTCCATCTATCGCATGGCTGCCGCGGGGCAGCGAATGCCCCTTCCCCAGTGCTCGTTGACCCAACGACATGCCGTGACCGCCCCTCTGCACGCTGCCTCAATGCACCGCGCGCTCCGCGCCCGCAGGAGCACCGCATCCACCAACGCCAGCAGCTGCACGATGGTCTACGCAATGAGCTCGGGCGACGTTGTGGGCGACTGGAACTTGGTGGGCGGGCAAACCTCGGCGCACGCTGTGGCCCTCACCATCGTCACGGCGTACCGGATACGCAGGGTGCGGAGGCCCCCTCCCGCGCTGCCCCGCAACCTGCTGCGCGATGCCCTGCGCAGGCTCGAGGCACGCTACCACTTGCCTCACGACGGCGCCTGTGGGTATGGCTCTCGTGACCTCGGGGTTGGTGAGTGACGCCCAATTGGGCATGCCGCCATGGCAGCGCCTCACTCACCAACTGATGCGCCCTACAGGCGGAGCTGTTTCGCCGCATTCCCTCGGCAGACACAAGCAAACAGCTGCTGGCTGACGCGCGAAAGAACGCGGCCATACTGGCGGTGAGTGCCCACTCCAGTGCCCCCTCGACATCCGCCCCTGGGAATCACATGTAGCGTCGGGCATTCCTCAGGTATAGGAGACGATGATGCCATGCATTGGGATCCCGTTTGCAGTGCTCTGCTACTGCTGCTGCTGCTGTTGTTGCTGACCGGTGGTGGCGGCAGGGGAGCGGCACTGACTTGACATCATGGCTGCCGCTCGCTCGGTTTCAGAAGCACCAGAAGAGCCAGAAGCAGCGCAGCAAGAGGCAGCTGATGCAGCCGGCGCTCCTGATGTCGCTCACCAAGTCGATGCCGACCAGCATTGGGCTCGGCATGCGGGTGTCGGCGGCGGAGCCGGATTCCGCGCGCAGTGGCCACGTGCCCGTGCCACCATTCACGATGCTCCCGGAGGTGCCGGGGGCGGCGCGGCGGCCGCTGGAGACGGACCCCGACATAATGGCGGGCGGGCCACTAGGCGGGCCGGCGGACCTACTGGGGACAGCGCGGCATGCAGCGCCTGCTGCCAACCCGCAGCAACACCCTCTCAGGTGGGTCACGGTTCGCCGGCCCTGGATCATATGAAAATGTCCATCTTATCATCATATGGCAATACAAAAAAATGTCCAAGACTGTCAACAATGAATAACGACAAGTATCGAGCAGACATATATGTAAGTAAAACAATATTTATATGTATTAAATAAACATGACATAGAACATGTATCATACATTTATATTATATAGGTGTATGTATACGTACATCTATATGTGTATGTATGTGACTACATATGTGTATATGTATATGTATATGTATATGTATATGTATATGTATATGTATGTGTATGTATATGTCTATGTCTATGTCTATGTATATGTATATGTATATGTATATGTATATGTATATTATGTAATATGTATATGTATATGTATATGTATATGTATATGTATATATATATATTATATATATATGCATGCGAATGTACCAACTGTGTGCCGAGGTCGCCTGTTCTGCATGAGAATGGCCGGCACGCGAGGCATGTCTCCCCCCTCCCTTCTCACCCCGTCTGCCGGCTGTCACCGCAGATGCCGTTTGCCACCATGTCAGGCCGCCTGGGGCCGGTTGGTACTCCGGCTGCGAGGTTCTGATGGACGTCAACGGGGACAGCATCGCCGCCAGCAACGAGGCGCAGGCCGTGTCCTTTGAGGTAGCCGCAATGCTGCCCACAACCCCCCCCCCCTGCCTCCGGCCCACCTTTGCAGCATGGCTGCCAGTGCTGTTACACCCTAATCAGGTCAGAAGCGCTCTGATTCCACGCGCCTGGAGACGCTCCCACTACCTGCCTTATGTGGTAGCCGGGCGCGCATGGGGGCGGCAGACCTGACCCGCTGTGTGCCTACTCGCAGGGCGGCCGCTTTCTCATCCCCCACGACACCATGTTCATGCGCCCCGGCACGCTGCGCGGCCCCGACTATCAGCAGCGGAACCGCCGGCTGGTGGCGCTGCCCACCGAGCGCTGCATCAACCGCGCCAGCGGTGAGCCCCCTCAACCCCCTTCGACCCCCCCCCCAAACCCCCCGTCCTCGCCCGGCAATATGCTTGGTCGTGAGTTTCCCCGAGTTGCTGGATGGCCGCGGCGTGTGGACTGGCTGATCCGGCGCGTCGCTGAGCTTCCGCCCTTTCGCTCGATTCTCTATTGCAGGGCTCGGGCTGTTTGCGCCACTTTACAACCGCTCCCCTCGACTCCCGTCGGCGTTTCCGGAGGAGGGCACCACCGACGCCGCCAGCACCGACACCTATGAGTGCGCAGAGCCCCCCCCCCCCCCCCCCCCCCCTCCCTCCTCCTGCCGCCTCTCCCCCCCCCCCAAATGACAAAGCGGATGCTAGTACTGTCGCGTGGCACGCTGTGCTTTGGGAGTTGTGCTCCGTCGGAGTTGTGTCAGCAATATTTTGGTTGTCCCGAGTGGTGATGTCTAACCGACGAGCGCGCGATCTCAGAGATCGTTTCTATGATGCTGTGCGTTTCCATGTTGCCCTCGGTCGACATCGCCAACACCCTATGGTGCCGTGGAGTGGCTTTTGGGCCGTGCCTTGTCGTTCGAACCATGTCCTTTGCAATACCCTCCCGCGTCGCGTTATGTCTTGCCGTGCCATCTGTCTCGTCTGCCGGCTGCCCGTCACACGAGGCCCACGATCCGTCGACCCCTGCGGTACGCAGGTCGGCCACACTGGACGCGCTGACCCAGCTGGTGACGGCAACGGCTGAGGCGGCGCTGCCGGACGGCGCGGTGGGCATGCGCATCGACGCAGGCGCTTGGCGGCTCGCGGAAGGGTTGGTGAAGCTGGCGGTGCTGGGGCTGGACATGGCTCTGCCGGTGCACGTGCAGGGCTACCGCGTGCGGTGGGCCGAGTTTGTCGACGCGCTGCGCATCGGCACCGACGACGTGATGGGCGCGGCCGTGGAGGTACGCCCTTTCCGCTGTCGCCCCACCGCCGCCACCAGCACGCTGTCGCCCTATGGAGCACCATCGCCGTTGCCATCGTCGTCGTCGTCATCGTTGAGGGATTGCTCGACATGATTCGACGAGTTCCCTTCTAGTCCGGGGGGACGCTCCTCGTCGACCCGTTAAACGAGTTGGAGTCTCGGCCCGGTATGCAGTGACTGAGGCTCAATTGGCGAGTTGCGTGTCGAGTGTTGTCATGGGCGCCGCCATCACACAATCGCGACTAACTGTGACAACGTAACGAATTTGCTTCAAGCTACGACACATTACGCCGTGGCCCGCCAATGCAGTGCGGGTATAGGCCATGGTCCTGGTCCTGGTCATGACCGAGCGACAAGATGCGTGTGTACCGAGCTGAGCCGAGTGTCTGCTGGTCAGGGCAATCCCATGGCGCTGCGCGCCCTGGCCATCGTGGCGAAGCTGCACGTGACGGCCATGCAGGCGGCGGGTTTGATGGGCGCGTCACAGAGCGGCACCGAGCAGGCCGCGATCGGCTACCGCGACGCCGTCTGCGCCATCGTGGGTGAGTCCGAGGGGCCGCGCCTCTTCCTCCCTGTGTGTGCCCTGGCGGAATTTTTCCGGCTCACGCACCGGCGCCCCGCCTGCTGCAGGCCTGATGGTGGAGGTGCGGCCGCTGGATCCGGACAGCGGCCCAGCCAACGCCACCGATGGTGGCAGCGCGGAGGTGCTGGTCATCTCGCGGAGCTGGGCAACCACCCTGACGACGTGAGCGCCCCAATGTTTCCTTTTGAACCACTGTCTCAATCCCCCCCGCAAGACTGTGCTGTCCGAATATATACTCCCCCGTCGAAAGAAATGCGATCCTCGCAACGCCGGCCGGCACCCTCCGCGCCAAAGGCGACGCTCGCACGTGTCAAACTTCGCATGCCCGCATGTACCTGCGTTGCGCCGCGATGAGGTAGCGACTGCGTGTGCTTTTGAGCAAGGCCGGCCGCAGCTTGAATACGTCGCAAAGTCTTGAAGGGGGCGCTCCACTGTCCCAACCGGTCGTCGGACCGGCCTACCAGACCCTCTGTCCGCCGCCTCTTTTCTAGAGCGAATGGCGCTGCTGTGCGCATGATCCAAAAATCCAACAATCCGACGTGGCGACTGCTACAGGCGGTTACTAATTCCCCTCGCCGTACTGTGCATATTGGTATCATAGCTGCAGAGGGGGTTTCAGTGAATCTATGGCAGTGGCGGGGCTGGGAAGCACTGCTTGCGGTGGTGGCCGTTGACTTGCAAGGCTGCTGGAGACTCGACACTCGCGAGCGTCCTCAAGCGTCTGTTGGCCGTGCCGATCGCAGGGTGTCGGAATTGCAGCGCGTGTTCAATGCCACGCGCGCCACCACGAGCAGCGCTTTTGCGGGCAGCGCCATTACGGCCGCCGCGGCGGTGGCGACGTCGGAGCTGGCGGCGCGCATCGACGCCCTCGCGCTCGGCATCGGCAACCCCGCGCGCCTAGACTTTCTGGCGGGGCTGCCGCCGGCGGAGTCGCTCGTCACGGAGGCGCGCCTGCGCGTGGCGTGCATGCTTGGCGTGGTCGCGCACGCGCAGGCGGACCTTCTCGCCCTGATTAACGAGGTACGGTGCCCCGCAGCGTGGCAGCTGGCGTCCGTGTGTCCCAACCCACGCCGCGACCAGGACTGGCGCAGCCGGGCCGGCGGACCTTGCCTCACGTGTGTCGATGTCGAGCGCAGGGCGTGGAGGAACGCGTGTCGCCCACGGATGTCCTCGTGCTGCTCCGAAAGGTGCCGCGCCTCGCCGGGGAACTACCTGTTCGTCCTTTCCCATATTGGTCACGTACGGGCCGACGCATACAGGGCCGAGTCGCTGACCGCCCCCCCCCCCCCCCTTCGGGTCTGGCTTGTTCCCGCAGTCGGACATGCAGCGCGCACTCGCCAGCCGCGTCACGTCCGCCGCCGCAGCGATGGGTCTGAACGACTTCCAGGTGATGAGCGTGCTCAATTGCCCTGCGGGCGGCTGCGCCACCGGGGCGCAAAGCGGCAACGAGAGCCCCGCCGTCATCGACGAGACCACCGGCGATGACTTCCTGTGGACCATCGGCCTTGCCGCAGGTGCTTGCCCCCCCCCCCCCCCCCCCTTTTGCCACACCCCCCGGCTCTCTTCGCCGCCTAGGTATCCTTCTGAGGAGGTCACCCAGCAGCAGCAGCCTGTGTATGTTGTTACGAGTCGACGGCGATCGACAATAATCATGTCGGAAGTACTGTACCACAGTGCACAAGCACAACAGACAATACAACTTGTTCCTGCTAGTTTCTGTGCTCCCGCCTGCACTGTGCAATCGTTGCCAATTTCATGTTATTACGGGTAAAAATAAGCCCCATGGAACAACGATGAATGGGTGAGTTCTTTTGTGGGTTGATGTATCGAGATGAGTTTGCGCCCACCGCGCGCCTGCCGCTACGACTTGCATGCGCCGTGTCTCGGCTGATCCACCAACGTCCGTCTGATATCCGCCATGATATTCTCGCTTCGCGCAGGCTTGGTGGTCGCCCTGGCCGCCGGCGTCGGCATCTGGCTGTACAATACGCGGCACAGCCGGCGACGTCGCCGGACGGCTGCGGCGTGCAGCCGCGCGCGCACCGAGAGGCCCTCGCTCGACCTGGAGCAGGTAGTACGTGTGCCCGCCACTCGTACTCGTATCGGCCCCTATAGACGATATGCATTGTCCTCGGCCCCTGCGTGCCGGAAGTCGGCTCATCCGTTTCCGCTTTGAAACAGGTCGGCTCGGCGTGGCAAGCCGGTGCGGGCAGGGAGCAGCAAGACCAGCCGCAGCGGCACATGGTGGTGGGGCTGCCCATCAGCATCCCGCAGATGGGCAACGGCGAGCTCACCGAGCTGTACAACCTCCCGCTGCGCGAGGTCCCCCCCCCCCCCCCCCCCCCCCTGAAGCCCGCACTTAATACTCCCGAAATAAAATGTGTTCGCGGATCCCGTAATCGTTCCTGCACCACGTCGAGAATTCCGTAACAGTGGACGTGCTTTCTACTGTTTCGGTAGTTTCCCCTCTTCCGACAATATAAATCGATTTCCGCCATACTGACTGCCTCACCCCCCCCCCCCCCCCCCAATACTTCGACCTCTCTCGCCTTCCCCGCGCAGATGTACAAGGACGGCACCGCCAAGGCGTGCGGAGCTGGGGGGGAAGAGCACGTCGCAGTGTTCTACACGCGCCCGGGCTCCGGGCCGTCCGTGTCGCGCACATCAAACGGTAAACACCCCGGAGGCCTCGACGCCAGCAATACCGGGGAGGGAGGGTATGAGTGAGCCGAAGGGCCAGGATCTCACGACATCGGTACTGTCGTTGCGAGCTCGACCACCGAATGATTCATGCGCGCGCTTCATTTATGGATAGATGCCGCGAATGTCGGCGGTTTCGGCGAACACTATCCGGGGTTTCTGAAATATTCTTGGTACTCTGCGCAAGATAAAGTCAACTTGTGTTTAGTCCTCTGCGGGGACCATTCCCCCACCAGCAGCGCTATTGTACACTGCAAAGTTGATATTCGCTTGCCACTCACACCGTTATCACTGCAGCGTGGGTGCCGCGATTGGCGGCCCTCGCTACTTATCGACGCTGCAGATGGGTAGAGACTTAGAATAGTAGCGCCACTGGCAACACTCCAATAACCGTATATACGACCCCTACTACCTGACAAGGCGTGAGGGGGCGACTGTCGAGCAGTGTGCGGCACTCTATGTATTCGAGGGAAGTTTGTATTGTATTTGGAAGTTCGTATCGGTGGGAAGCATTAGCGCGCTTGCTGACGTCCCCCCTCGGCCGGCCCGGTCGTGCGGCGCCCGTCGAGCCGTCGAGCGAGCGGCGCCCCAGGCCTGTGTTTGGGTTCGTAAGTCGGCGTACGAATACGTATACCAGTGCCATCGCGGCGCGTCTGCCTGGAGCAGCGGCTCGTTTTGTGGCCGCTCGGCAATAGCGGCCGACCGCTGGCGCACCCCGCGAGTCCGCAATCATAACTTGGCGAAATGCGCTGCTTCCGCCAACGCCCCCTTGGCTGTGCCAGCATAGCGGGGCGCCCGGTGTGATTCTCAGCTGCTCCTCTCGCGACGCCCGCAGGTCGCGCCAACGGCGGCGACGACCTGGTCCTGTTCGACCTCGACGGCTCCGAGGAGGAATCATCCAGCGCCATGGTGCAGCTGGCGTCACCCGGTAGCGCGGCGGGCGGCGACGCGCACTCGCCGTCGCCCCCGTCGCTGCCGGCACCCAGAGCGGCTGGCAGCGCGACCGGCGGCGGCTTCGGCGAGGGCGGCGGCGAGGCCGACATTCTCCTCTCGGCTCCGCGGCGACCGCACGCCCAGCCAGGGCACGCGATCGCGCGCACCCGAGAGGAGCAAGTCGGCGTGCCGCCGCGCTCGACGTCCGCGGCGATGCGCGTTCAGAACCAGGGCTACGTCCTGCGCCCGAGCTACCGCGGCACCAACCGCGTGCAGCGCAAGCCCCTGTGAACGGGGCGGCGCGCACGCACGGGTAGTGATGGTTTCTTGTTTCATTGAAATACACTGCCCACAAAATACCAGCAGCCTCAATTTTGTGTTCTTGGCACAACCCAATATGTGGACAGAATCGGAAGGGTCGACCACCCTCGCCCGCGTCCCAACCTTAATTCCTTTAATTGTTTGCAATCTAAAATTATGCACAGCGAGTCACAAACACCAGTTGTAATTCGAATTTGTAACAACTTTGCTCCTGGGCGAACCAGGCCAGCTGTCTCACGACCCGACTACAGAAACCCGCATAGGGTCGGCTGTGCCCGTAGCATGCAGCCCTTGGAAGACCGAGACATCCACCGAAATGCAGGCGGTTGTGGTCCCTGAGAACCGTGGTTCCGCTACACCGCACAAACCTCCATATCATGGAGCCACCGACCATATGCCCTCCAAACACACTCCAATCAATGTCCAAAACGCGGGGCGGGTGGTGGCGTCATCGTTCATTTCTATTGCAGGGACTCCGGACATCCAATTTCAGGATCTCGGATGTTTACTGGCAGTTTTCTACCACCTAGGTGATCCATCATCGCGACCACCAATAATAATGCATACCACTGAACTAGTGATTGCCTCCATTCAGGCAGTTGTTTTTATTGGGGACTTCACTGACAATATCAATGGGGCCGGGACTCATGATATGGTAGGGGTAAGCCACAGCCGCCTAAACGGAGGCGGTTGTGCTAAACATGGGGTTTGGTAGGGGATGGAAGGGGTTGGGGCTGATGTGCACTGGTGTAGCTCAGGATGGCAAGCACAATCGACCTGTAAAGCACAAGGAAGCAGAATATCTGCAGTCTACATGGCTGAGAAATAATGTTACTACGTCGCCGCTTCTCTTGCCGCCATAATGACCTCCTGAGCCTTCTCTCGCTCAATCGCCGCAACGGCGGTCCGGTTTGGTGCCCCCGGCGTCCCCTTTTGATTCTGCAAGCACTGCGACCGTGTGCCCTATTCGCAAAGAGCCAAATGCGTCATAATACGGTTGGAGCCGATCAATATACTAGTAGGGTCGATACCAAAACCTGCGCCGACCCGCTGGATTGTATGCCAGTGCCCGTGGGCATTTCTCAGCAAGCCACATGTAGCAAATTCAGCGCCAGATGTAGGTGGCACTCGCATGAGCCCCGCGAATTTATAGCACTGCTCAGCAAAGGTGAGGCCAGCGGCGATTATCTGGCACCTTATTGCCAAACTGTTGCAACATGGGGCGTTTTTTGCGTCATTGGCACCACCATGGTAAAATACCGTTGTACTCTGCTGCCACGACAACCTGCACCACTCGATCCCGTCCAGCGTGCCGATGCCTCGGTCGTCCATACAAAATTCCGCCATTTTTTTTTTTTCCCTGAGAGGGCACGTATGCATGTACATACATATACATACGTGTATATACCACCACATAGCGGACAGACGGTGGCCGCACCGCTAACTGTGTCCTCCCCTATGCGGTGCCATGATTTTATGCTGGCGATTTGCACGCTTGGGACCTACTAGCGCAACATAGCTCCGCACCAAAAATCGCCATGTGGCAGTCTATGCGCGGCATCCGCTCCAAAGGCAGCACAACCAGTGTCACAGCATGGCACCGTGATTTTGCACATACACTCATAGTGACCTTAAGTGTACACGCCGTAGCTGTAGCAACTATTGACATCAAAATTGGCACACGACGTGCTGCCTCCTCGCGAGAGACAACAATAATTATGGGTTTCAGTAGGAGGGTCGAAGCTGTGACATCTAGGTCCCTGGATCGAGAGCACAGGCTCCGAAACCACTGTGATCATCGGGGCGACATCCGTCTCAATAAAAGCAAATTGCTTGCCACAAGGCAGCGTGATGTCGCATACATACTCGTAGAATAACATCAGGTACACATCGTGCGAGTACTCGTAGCATGATATTTACCCAAGGAGGCACTGTTTGTTTGCCAAAGAATGTCAGCTCGCTTACATCGAAGGCTAAGACAAGAACCACAGGCTTGGCATGGGTGTCTCCTAGCGCAAAAAGATGGTTGAGGGTGGGTGGGTGCGCGAGCCGGTTGAGGCGAGCGCGAAGCAGAGAGTGCTTGTGCCCGAGGGTGGATCCCTCAGGTCGTAGTGCTGGTGCGGGCCGGCAGGCCTTAGTCCGTGCGCCGACCTCGGGGGTCGTGCGCAGTACAACATAGCTAATGTACTGTAAACCTCTAGATGACTACATCTGACCATTTACCCAAGGAGGCACTGTTTGCCAGAGACGAAAGCCAAAGGCTAGCACAGGAAGCTTAGGCCGGCGGCCGGACGGGGACGAGCCAACCGAAGAACCTCCAGGCCGCAGGAGTCGGGCGCATGGTCGGGTAGATGTACTTCCCGCTGACCACCTCGCTGTTCTTCGACCAATTGCCCATGTGTTTGATGGCCGGCAAGGGGACGCCGACGCAGCTTGCTGCGGAAGCGGCACCCTTGCGTAAACTGTGCGATGTCCACTTGAAACCGGTGGGAGGTCGGGCGCCTGCCGCCAGGTATGCTTCCCGCAACCACTCGGTAAGAGTGGCTGAAACCGACCAAGTGGCGGAAGACTCCAACGGGGAGATGCTCCAGAACTTGGGCGGCGGGCTGGCGCCGTAGAAATGGCGGCAGTAGGCGTCGCGACTGACGGTGCACCAGTCCAGCAGGTCAGCGAAGTCCGGAACGGCGGCAATGGGCAGATTTATCAGGGGCTTAGCGGAAACCCTCGTACGCTGGTCGCCTTTCTGTTTGCGGACGTACAGTAGAATGCTTCCGGACGGCCGGTCGACCACTAAATCACCGGTATCGCAGCTAATGCCGGACTCCGCGCGGCACAGGAAGACGTACGCCGTAATCGTCGCGAGCGCGGCTCTGAAAGCGCGGATGTCCGCAATATTAGCGGGTTCCCACATATGGACGGTAACACAGCACCGCCCTAGCCAACATGCGTAGCGGGTCGATGCTGCGACTAGCGGACCAACAACCAGCGGACTGCCTTGGGCTTTATGCCGGACTAGACGCGGAAGACGGAGAAGCTGCAAAGCCGGTGGGATACTAGACACGCGGGACAGCCCGACGCTGCAACGAAAGGAGGCGGGGCTGGACACAGTAGAGGAGGGCCAGTAGAGGAGGGCCAGTACACCAATGTCTGCCGAAATCCAATCGCGGTGTTTAGAATGTCAGCCGCAACGGGCGCAGGCAGGGCGACGCGGACGTCTTCCGCCGCAAGACGCTCTTGCTGGATGGCCAGGCCGCGGCGCGCGTCGGCCACCATTTCGCCGAGGGCGACAGGCTGGCGCTGATGGTCGCGGAAGTACTTGTTGATGGACGAGTAGTACTGTTGAAGGGACTCCGCGCCGACGGTACCTTGCATACCCAGCCAGGCAGTGTAGCGGACGATCGTGCTGGTAGTAGCCTGCAGCGGGCGCAAGCCCTCCTGCTCGCAGAAAGTAGCGAAAGAGCGCATGCCGCTGTCGTAGTTGCGGTAGGTGCCGGCCGCCAGCGAACCCGTAAGCAACCCGAGCGCCGCTTGACCAACGTCGTCGGTCCCCAACAAAGACCGGAGCTCGGCCGCCATTGATGCCGACCAGGGCGCCTCAGAGCCGGAGCGCACCGCAAGCCAGTAGCGCGCGCGTCGAGTGTGGGACAGGCGGCCCGGGTACTGCACACTGTACTGCAGCGACGGCTGCACGGCCATAGCCCGGCCTAGCGACCCACGGCGGAGGTGCAGCCATGCCGGCGTGGCAGCCGAAAGGCCACGACGCTCCAGCCGGGCAGTCGGACCCCCGCGCGCGTTCCCCGCCGCCCAGGAAAGAAGAGGTCGCGGGTAGGCGGGTAGACAATCGTCTCGGTGGCGAGGTCTTGCAGCAGCTGGTACCAACGCCGTCCTGGCCAGTGCGGTGCGATGACCGTGGCGGCCGCGCCCGACTGTCGCAGTTTGTCCGCCAAATCGTCCAACAAACCCCACGGGGGATTGCAATAATTGTGTTCCCTGCGCCAGAACTCGTCCGGCAAATGGAGAGAATCCACCGCTTCGCAATGCGGGTCGCGCCAGCGGGAATTGTACCGTGGAAGTTGCGTATTTTCCATCGACGCAAATCTGTCGACGGTGTGCGGACCCCACAAGCGCTGCAGGTACGCGAATATGCGCGGATTGAGCTGCCAGTCGGAGTCGTCCAGCTCCCTGCTGAGTCGGTCCGCCCAAACGTTGGTTGCAGACCGGATGTACCGGGGATGGAGATGTCGTGGATATCCAGGAGGTGCCACAGCTTGCGGAGCTCCTCCATCATGACGGGCGACCGAGAGGTAAGGTTGGTCAGCGCTGCCACTACGGCCGTGTTGTCCTCGTGCAGTAAGACGCGCCGTCCTCGGAGCTGCGGCAGGAACGATTCGACCGCGTGACGTACCGCGCGAAGCTCCTTCCACGTGATGTGATGCGAGCGGTCGTCCTCGTACCAGAAGCCGCGCGCCTGGTAAGCGTTGTAGTTGTTCAGCACAGCCCCCCATCCATACGAGCTGGAGTCCGCGTGCAGATACGCGGTCTCCACATGCTTGTACATAGAGCAACCGTTGTGCTGCGCAGGTACCTGGGTCCACCACTCTAGGTCGCGGCGCAGCTGGTTTGTCATCTTGACGCGCCCGCCCCAGCCCTGCCGGGTTGCGAGGACGCAGTGCAGCTCTCGCAAAAAAAAAACGGGCCGGCGTAACTGCCAAGTACAGGAACTGCGCCTTGCCCGCAAAGGACGCCATCGGCCGAGCTGGGAGCCAGCGCTTGTTGGAGGCTGCGTGGCCAAGGAGCGAACGGGCGGCCTTGGCTAGCGCGATGAGCTTCTCCTCGGGGGCGCGGAACTCGCCGCGCTTCAGGTCGATGATCAGGCCCAGGTGAGGGCCGACCTGGGTGGGCTCCCAGACTCCCTTGTTGGGGTTGCGCAGCATGCCCAGGCGGTCCAGCAAGGTGCTTAACCGGACGCGTAGCTCCAGGGCTGCCTCGCGGGAGTCCGCGAGGAAAAGGAAGTCGTCCATATAGGGTAGGAGCCGCTCGCCCCGCCAGCGAGTGTTGCGCAGGAAACGGCGAGTAGGCTTGGACGGGGCCGTGGGAGGCAACTCTGGGTCGCGCCGCTTCAGGGGCGTCCGCAGGTAGTCCGTAAAGGCCGCCGTCAACTTGCAGTAGTAGTACGACGAGCCTGTCCAACCCATCGGTAGGCACGCAAGTCGCCACAGCTCCCCTCGGTAGTTCACGGTAAAGAAGTCGCGGTCCTCCTCCCGAATCCCAAGGGCGTAGAAGCCATCGGCCAGGTCCATCGACACGAACCAATCTCCCGCGCGCGCCAGGTGCCGCAGGTGCTTGAGCGTTTCGTAGGACATCGTGAAAGTCTTGCACCACTTGTTGAGCTCCCGTAGGTCGATGGTGAGGCGCCATTTGTTGGTGCCGGGCTTGGGGACTAGAAACATTCTGGATACCCACTTGTTGCAGTGTCCTCGCTCCCACGCGCCAATCGCCTCGAAGCGGGGCAGTTCTGTAGCCATGAAGTCCAGTTGTGCCTGAGTGGCGTCGCGCATAGAGACGCCGTGGTTGTAAGGGCGAGGGCGTCGCCCGTTCTTGAAGCGTATCCGGACCCCTTGGCGGATCCAACTCAAGACTTGCCCGCTCGCGCCGATGCTTTCCCAGTCGCGCCATCTTCTCCGCACGCGGTGTCGCATGTAGAGGTAGGTAGGCGTACATGAGTCGGCGCGGCGGGCCACACCGTCACTTGGTGACCTTGGCCTTGGCCTTGTCGGACGCTGCGGATGTCGCTGCGGCCTTCCGCGCCGCAGCGGCTTGCTCGCGTTGCTTGCGCCTCTCGGCGGACTCTGTGGGGGCGGGCTTGTCGGGGGTAGCCTTGGCGAACGCGGCCGCGGCACGGGCCTTGCCCGCTGCGGAAAGGCTGATCTCGAGGGTCTTGTCGTCGAACGCTCGGCGGAGTTGGTCGAGTTGCCCGGACACGGCGATGCGCCGTGGGGTGCAGAACTTTGCGTGGGCGAGCTCGGCGAAAACACGGTCCGCCTCTGTAGCCGTTGGCCCATTCTTGGCGAGCTGGAGGTAGCCCAACCGGGAACGGGTGGCCTCCTCCGTCGCCAAGTGGGTGCGGTAGCAGGCGCGGAGCTCGGCAAGGGCCGCAGCCTTGCTTGCCGGCGTAGCAGACTCCAGAGCGCCGCGCAACGCCTCGTTGGCGCAGCTACTGAAGAAGGCATAGCAGCCTAGGTGCAGGTATTCGTCGTACGCTGCCTGACTCCGCTTCTCCACGAGGGCGCGGGCGGTGTCGTCGGTCAGGGTCCACAAGCGGGGCTCGTCGACGTCGCGCGGGGGGCGCTCGAGACCGGGGGGGATGACTCGGCCGTAGTAGGCAAAGTCGACGTACTCGAGCTCGTTGTCGGGTGCGTCTAGCTCAGCAGGAATGGGGCTCTTGCGCTCCTTGCTCACCACCCTCGGGCGCAGGCGTGCCCGCGGGGTTGGCGAGCTGGGTACCTTCGGGAGGAAGCGGGTTAGTGGGGGGGGGGGGGCGAGTCGAGCGAGCAAGGCAGCCGTAGCAGCCTCAAACTGCCCGGCCAGCCGCTTCTCCAGGGCTTCCGCTTGGGCCGTCAGGCGTTTTTCCAATTCCGCGACAGATGCCGCCGTGGCGCCGCCCGGGGCGTCGTCCACTAAGGCGTCTTCCGGTACAGGGCGAGGGGGCATCCTGCTGTCGCGGGGTGGGGAAGGTGTAGCGTCTCGGGAGGCTGAGGCTCGGGTCCGAGTCGGCATAGAGTAAGCTGACACTCTGCTCGACTGCTAGAGTCGAGACTGCTTGCGCGAGCCGGTTGAGGCGAGCGCAAAGCAGAGAGTGCCTGTGCCCGAGGGTGGATCCCTCAGGTCGTAGTGCTGGTGCGGGCCGGCAGGCCTTAGTCCGTGCGCCGACCTCGGGGGTCGTGCGCAGTACAACATAGCTAATGTACTGTAAACCTCTAGATGACTACATCTGACCATATAAACATCGTAACATTATTTGTCACAATCAGCATGATATATTAAATGGTTAAACCCCAACAAGCGACTTCATCGGACGTATATTTTTCTGTAGAACCGTCCGGAGTAGGTGTAAAAGTACATCAGCACATCATATATATTTCCGCAATAAAGTTGAGTCTCGGAAGAGGGAAGGGCTTGGAAACGTACAACGAAGCATCCACCTACCGTGACACGGGAGCAGAGGCCGTCCTGCTGCTCGCGGGCAACAGCCCAGATGAGCCCTCAGAACAGCTCAGTTTTATTGGCGGCGGAAAGGGGTGGCAAGTCAGCACTCGCTTTTCTAAATCAATTTCGTCATTTTCGCGCAGCTGCCATCTGCTCATCACGGCGGGCTCGCCCAATACATGACGAACAGGAGGCCTGCATTCGTCCGTAGTACATGATTCCTAGTCTTCTGAGATATTGTCATTATTTCTGATACTACCGTCTACCGATAATACTGTGCTTCAGTAGTTACGTTATGTCTTCGTATTGTAGTAAATTAATACGAGTTTCAAGATAATGTACCGTGGTACATTTCGCGCGCGGTTCTCGAGCAGCAGTACCTGTAGAATTCAGTATTGGTGGTTTAGGGTTTCGCGTAGAAACCAGCAGGGCTTGTTCGCGCGTACTGCGGATAATGCTCCGAAACCCCGCCTATTCGTCTAGTGCGTGAAAGCTAAAATTTCATATTGGATTTTAGACAAATACAAATTTTGATAGGCTCTTATATTGTTAAACAAAACGAAGCCATCCTCTGTACACGAAACTGTGCGAAACGTACATTGCAAGGCCCTGCCTCGTTGCTACCGAGTGGCAAACTTTGGAGCTGGGGCAACGTACATTCAAGGGATATTGATTTGAAAAGCCCCAATTCATTGGGCATGTAGTACAGACACGTAGTGTATTCATCGGATATATCACATACGCAAATTTCATGATGATGGGTCCCATAAAGGATAAGTGAGAAGGGGGGCGGGAGTACTGCCGCAGAGGACTGGAGAGAGCCGCCGAGCCTTCCCATAGTCACTGTCACGAGTTGAGTGAATATTACAATCTCCGGAAGCGCGCTTTTACGTATCATGCTGGTGCTAGTAGCTTAACAGTGTCGGTCGCCTGGAACATGGGGGGAAAGATGGTCGCGTGTGTGTGTATGTACGTGCATGTATGTAGGTGTGTGTGCGGGGGGGGGGACTAGGCTAGCGGCTGGGCAACGGTGTGCCGCTCTGCCGTTGGGGAAGGTGGCAGACCAGGAGGCCGTGCGAGGGGTATTAAATGTGCCTCAAAAGGTACAGGGAAGGGCTTGGTGGACTTCTGCCTTGATGCTTGTAGCCGGCCATATGAGCGGCACGCCCGGCGGGTCGTCGAATGCACCACGAATGGGCTCCCTGCGGCGCGGCCTACTCCCCCTTCATGATCTCAAACATGCGCTTCTTCACGTCCTCGCGCGCCATGCGCTGCCCCTCGTGGTGCGCCGCCTCCACGGAGTGCACCTGCGCCGCGCGCCAGCGCTGCATCACCCCCGCGCAGAAGTTGCGCAGGCTCTGCTCCAGGCGCCGCTCCTGCTCCTCGCCCACCGCCTCCGCCAGCTCCGCCGGCATGCGCAGCTCCTCCTCCATCGGCAGGCTGCCCTCCGCCAGCATCTGGCTCACGCGGCTCTTCCACACCTGAGCGGGCGCAGCCGGCCAACATCAGCGAACGTTTCCACCCGTTGTTAAGCCTAAACTGCGGCCGCAGACTTCTCCTTCCTCAACCTAAGAGAATCACCGCATGTATCTCCAACAAGTGTGAAGGCCCAAAGATTCCGATTTAATAAGTGCATAACCGTTTTCCGTTGTATTTAGTGGCAAAGTATACAGTTTAGAGCTGCGAATATATGTATAAAGTCGTAATGTATGCAGCATATGACGACGACCGGGGGGAGCTCTTGGGGCGGAAGCCCTATGTGAATTAGTCATTAGATAGAACGGTGCGAGCTACCGCCCCGAAAAGCTGACAAAGGAATTGACAAACTAAGACTGAAAGGACCCGATGCAGTACACCGCCACGCAAATATCTTGAATTGAAACCCTACAGCCCTGATGACGACGTCGGCGCACCTGTTTGCCCTCCTCGTAGCCCTGGTCCCGTGCGTTGCAGCGCGCCTCCGCAAACGCCGCGGCGCACTGCCCCAGCGACTCGGCGACACCGGCGTCCATCGCGGCGATCTGCCGCAGCACGCTCTCCTCCGCGCTGAAGGTCGGCTTGCGCGGGGGGCTGGAGGGGTGCTCGCGCTCCAGGGGCAGCCGCGGCCCGCGCTCGGGCCCCGGCGCCCCCGGGCCGTGGGGCGAGGTGTTGCTGCCGGAGGCGAGGCGCTCGCGCGCCGCGGCGGCGGCCGCCTGATGTTGCAGAAAGTCCTCGATGGAGCGGGGCGAGGGACCCCGACCGGACACCGCGGCAGGGGGCCCGCCGGACAGGAGCCCCGCCATCGGGTGCGGGTACATGCTGGCCAAGAAGTTGTCCGTGCGGCGGAACTTGTGGCGCTGCGCCAGCTGACTGGCCAGCGAGGAGTGGCCCGGCGCCGGCGGCATCGCGCTCGGGTTGTGGAAGCCGCCGCTCCCGCCGGCGCCGGGCGCACCGCCGAGCGCGCTCAGCCCCGGCCGCCCGGGCGACAGCCCCGCCGAGTTGGCCAGGTGCCCCAGCGGCCAGGGCAGCCCCGTGGGAGTGGGGCGCCGCTGCAGCGGCGCTCCGTACGGCATCCCGTCGCCGTCCACCGCAAACTTGATGCCCGCGGGCGCGGTGGAGCGCCGCTTGCCCAGGGCCAGCTTGTCCTTGCGGCTGCGCAGGTAGCACGCGTTGCACATCGTGCGGCCGTTGCGCCACTGGGGCGACTGCGTTGTGCCGCACTGCCGGCAGCGCAGCTCGCCATCCACGGGCGAGCCGCCTGGTGGCCAAAGAAGGGGAGGGGAGGGGAGGGAGGGGGGAGGCTCAGCATAGGAGGACATGCCACCATACACGAGGACCTCTTGGACACACAGCCTACTCGACAAGGCTGGACTATAGAGTCGAGTCGGTGTCCCACTCACGTGGCCGATGTTCCCCTGATGCAGGGGGTTTAAATTGCAAGCCTCTTGATACTCTAAGTCTCCAACAGTGTGGGGGCAGTGCCTGCGCTATGTAGCGCCACATGACATCTGCCGCTGTGGTCGCGGCGGGTGGTGCGTGTTCGAAGTCAGGCGGAATCAGGCAGTGCGCCCGGCGCCGAATTAAAAAGAGCAGGGCATGCGCGCTCACCTTGCGAGGCGTCGTTCATCTCGTCGCCGTCTAGCTCGCTGGGGCGGTAGCGCACGCCGCCCCGCGCCTCGCCTGGCTCCATGTCGTCCGAGCCGCCGCCGTCGTCGGCATCGTCAGCGTCGAAGCCGCGGCTGGTGCTCGCGCTGTATCGCGGATCGCGGCCGGGCTTCGCCTCGTCCTGCGCCACGCAGACGAGCGGCTCAATTAAGAATCAACGCAGTCATTGAGCTTTGCGCGACGCCCGGGGCGATCCGTGAGGGCATTGCGCTGGACCTCGCGTCATTCTGGGCGGTGCCAGCATGGCGCATGTGGCCCCGAGGAGTGAGAAGAGAAAGGGGGGGGGGGGGGGGGGGGGGGGGGGGGGGTCGACCTTGGGGGAGTCGCGCCCCGTGTCCATGCTGTGCTTGGCCGGCATCTCGGTGTTGGCCGCGGCCGCCTTGTCCAGAATGGTGTTGCGCATGTTCCAGGGGAAGCTGTCCACGGTGAGACCGGCCCAGTGCGGGTTGTGGCGGTGCTTGCTCAGAAACTTGTCCATGTGCTCGCGGCGGTCCACACTGCGCCAGTGACAGGGGGCACGGAAGGGGTGGGCTCAGCCCCATGGCTGAGCGCAGGAGATCTCAACTTGATTCAGTCCGTCAGCATGATGGCGTAATCAACCCGACTGTGTTCGAGTAAGCGAAGTGACCCTCGGGATGAGGTTTAGGGGTCAGCTCAGTATGCCAAGCCAAGCCGACTCCAGCTCAGCTATTTTAGTACGAATATTCAACTTGAGAAGTCAGCCTTTTAAGCAACGCACGGCAAGCTCCCGCATGCAGATGCCATGACCGGGAAACATCAGGAAATACACCAATTTCGGGATCAAGTGGCGTGACTTCACGTTTCTTCAGCCCGCCACGTAACGCCAGTACACAACCCCACAAGGGTGCAACAGATCTTCCACTCTGTTGTTAAGCGGAACTCGACTCGGCAGTTTTGGTGTGTTGTTAAGCCACTCTTACATGGACATGACACTGCATGCTTGTTGAGAGGCGACGGGGAGGGAAGGTGCGCCCGGCCCCCGGCCGCTCACAGTGAGGGCTCACCTCCTGATCTTCCCGCATGTCTCGCACGTGCCCTTGAACAGGAAGCACGGCTTCTTGCCCTGCTTCTGGTCCGAGTACTCTGCCGACCAGCCTGCAGGGGCGCAGCCATCCTCCTCAGGCACGGGCGCCCCGTGTGGTGCGGCATGGGGTCAGAGTGAGGCGGATTTGGCTGGCCGCACCTGGCGGCATGAGCTTGTCGCGCTCCTGGCGCTGCAGCGAGCGCCGGAAGTCGCTGTCCAGCGAGAGGCCCTTGAGCCAGGCGCCGATAGCCACGGGGCGCGCACCCTCCCTTGCGTCTTCGTCGCTCTGCTTCACAAAGATGGAGGTGCGCCAGCGCTTGTTGCAGCCCAGCCCGCCGTGGACCTCAAACTGGCTGGGCGTGAACTCGCGGCCGCCCTTGCACGTGGAGCAGTGGCACGTGACAGTCATGCTGCGAGTGTGGAACACCCCCTCCGCGCCCTCCGGCTCCTCTGCTGAAAGCATGTTGCTGTCCTTGCTCCTCTTCTGCGGGCGGCACACCACCTCCACGTCCGCGTCCACCTCATCCAGGTTCATCGCGCCCGCTCCCTCCTCCTCCTTGCCCGGCCACGCAGGGGACGACTTTGGCTCCCCCGCCTCATCCCATGCCGCCCTGGGCGCTTGCCTTGCCGGCTCAAACAAGCCTGCCTCGTCCACCACCCTGCGGGCGGCCTGCAGAAGGAGTCGTAGCGCCCCGGGGGGGGGGGGGGGGGGGGGGGGAGGGGGAGCGGGGGGGCACATTGTTCAGAGCAAGCCATAATCAAATAATATTGAATCTTGAGATAGCCATACTACATTTGATAAGTATTGCCAATATATACAATTAGTATGATTTATCTACCCCACAAACATTAGATACTGTTTATACATAAATAATGATCTATCTACCCCTGCTGTTTATAATGCGGTGCTTTCCGGTTGGAGTTAGTTACAATCCCAACTTGCGACACATGCGAGAGACTCGCCGCCGCTACATATGCGAGAGACTCGCCGCCGGTTCTCAAATCGCGGCCCTTTCGTTGCGGGAGAGTACGACTATCGGGCCGCCCCACAGTTGCGTTAGTCGTACGAGGAGGTTAAACTGGCGCGATGGTCAACCTGGCTAGGCTTTTGACCTACGATGACACGCGCATGGCGTCTGTGGAGGCTTGCACATGCCTACGTGATGATTCTATAGTTCCGCCAGCCGCCATGGCGGTCCGGGGTTAGGTTGTACTGATATATCGATGGATACGGGGAGTAAAAACTGAGCAAGGTAAAGCCAGGTAGGCCACAGTGGCGTCTCGACCGCTCCTCCCACACCACTTTTCAACGGTGTACGCTCACCCCCACGCAGGACGCCAACCGCCATGGCCCACAGATCACATCGAGCGATGTTAAGAAATTGACTCGCGCTGCGGGTAGTGCTGTGCTGAGAAGCAGCCGAGTCGCCGAGCAGCAAGTTCCAAACAGCATTCGCTGTGCGCGGCGGACACGACGGGCGGCTGCTGCCAACACGAATAGTAAAGCCCGGAAGACAGCGATGCAGTGTCGTCCGGCACTGAACACACTGGACATAAATATTGCAGGAACAAGCGGGGTTCGCGGCGCGCACGGTCGACGATACTCGAGGCGAGTGCCGCCGTTTGGGCGAGGTGTCGCGGCAATTACCTGTCTGTGTTTCATTGGCGGATGTGGGATACTAAAGCGAAACGGATAAGTGCCTCCCATTATGCCGTCAGTGAGATTTCCAAACCCAAGTTCGAGCTGGGAAGGAGGCTCTGTTCGGTTCGGCTTGAGTGGTGGCGTCAGTCGATATCGGTGGCGGAGGCTTCCGTGGCTTCGTTTGATGCGCCGCTACTGCGCGTCGATTTATTGGCGCCATTATCACCGCCACGCCTGGTACGGGTACCTGATATGGCGGAGACACCGTACTGTACCAATATGTGCCTTTACTGACCTTTTTATAACTCACACCAGTAGTCGCTAGTCGCTATGTGCCCCGCGAGTCCGGGCCAGCGAGGCGCCCGAATCCATATGAGACGAGCTTCAAATACCCGTACCAGTACATGAAATAGTTGCTAATTCATACTCGTCATGGTTAATAGTCATACTTGTTATTATTATTTGGCCCCTTCCGATTTATACCAGTACGTCGACTCGCGTGCATAGGCAGATTTCTCGTAAGGATACGGGTGCGAATAAAAATGTAGCGAATCGGCGTTTCGACCAGGCCGAGGTATAAAGTAGCAGTGACTATATAGAGCAGCGACGAAGGATCAGTGGCTCTGATACTACAGATCTTATTCAAAGAACGCACGCTCATTGCCAGGCGGGCACCGTTCGACATAGCGACACACCGACCACCGGTACATGTTCCGAAATCGGTACCGGTACCAGCACGCGTGGCCCGGACTGAACCGTGCGCGCATCACGACCTCTACTCATCCATCCCCCCTCGTGCGGGATACGGGCCGCCTTTAGGCGGATCGCTGCGATGATACATTAGTACGGGTACTTCTTTTTAGCAGTAGGTGGATTTGTTACTGCCTTTTCTGTAATTCACACCAGTAGCGGCTACGGTACGGTAGGTGCTCTTTTAAATGCTTCCAGCGGTGGATTTGTTACTGGCCGTTTTGTAATTCACAGCAGTACGGTAGCGAGAACTCCGAGAACTTGGGTAGTCTACTGATTGCGGTCCGCCGAGGACGGGGCATGTTTAGCCGCGGCCTGTGTTGATATATCTCCTGCAAGGATTAGTCGCTTGCGTTCGTACCGGTGTGAGGTACAATGCCAGATGGATAGTAATCGCTAGCGTACCTGTATCAGTGCCAGTACCAGAACCAGCTCCAGTACCTGATGTACGTGTGAGGAGATTTTCTCAGCATCATAGCGATATATAATGCTAAGGATTACTGGCTACAGGTAAGGATTTATCTGGTACACGGCTGTGTCATCGACGGATCCTCCTGTGCGGCCACAAAAAGCTATCTCCTTCCACAAGCTAAGTCTGCTTTTAGCGGTAGATTTGTTAATAATTGTTTTCAGAGCAGTATTGATTTTAAAAACTGATCAAATCTACTAGCCGCGAAAAGCGGGCCGCTGAATACTGGTGTGCATTAAAAAAGGCCAGTAACAAACCCACTGCTAAAAGCAGTACTGTATTCAAAAAAAGATGGGCATTACAAGCCGCCTAAAAGCGGCCCGCATCCCGCACGAGGCCGCGCCGGTCGGGCCGGTCGTCAGGTCTACGGGGCGGGCACGGCGCGAAACGCCAAGCCCGCCGCGTGTACCGGAACCGGACGCCGGACGCCGTCGTTCGACCGTCGCCCGTCCGTCGACGGACGCCGGGCCCCGAGTCGGCGGACGCGGGGCTGTATATGTGAGTGACCTGAGGCGGCTACACCATACCGGTGTAGTATGGTGTGTATATATTCTAACAATTTTATGGTATGTATATATTCTTATAATCCTTGCATACACTACCATAATCAGCAGTAAAAACGCGCTGCGGTACCGCGTTATTTTGGCGTATCAGACGAATATCAAGCGTGCCTGGGCTAGAATGCACGCGCGTCCATTCAGAAACAAGCCGTACTCGTGCCTGTACCGTGAAATCAAACGACCGAATACCGAACGTATGACGGTTCATTCACGAAGACGCAGCACCCGCGGACGAGGACCGACATTCGTGACTTCTGTAATATGTTTCCGGTATAATTCAAGGAAAATTCGTCTTAGCTTCAGGATTTTTACGGACTGTGGTAAAAGCGCCTAGAAATCAAACGAGCGAATATCGAACGTATGACGGTTCATTCACGAAGACGCAGCACACGCGAGGGAGGAGGACGCCTCAAATTTCGTAATGTAAACGCGGTGCTACCGGTATTGCTTCGCTCACACTGCGGGTAAATTCGGACCGCTCCTCCGTTTTCTCCGCTCAACCCAAGAGGTAGGGGAATATGCGCAACCGTTCCGGAAGTTGGCGACCGACAGACAGAAGCAGACAGACAAACAGAGAGACTCACTAAGGTGTGTAAGACAGACTTACCCAGGACTTATTTACATGACTAGAGCTCGTAATTAATATGGTAGGATTAAGGGTACGGGTACGATAGCGGCGATAGCGATAGCGGCGGCGAGAGCACGGCGACAGTACGGGCAGTCGCTACCGTAAGTAAGGAGGTAGGTAGCTTTTAATTGCCGCGCTATGTCAAAAGCGCGGAGGATCTGTGGGTCACACAGTGTCGTCAGGTAGTGTTGGTTACAGCTGCCCGGTATGTATGTGGTTTTTTGTTCGCCCGCGGGAAACCAAAAAAAGTGACAGTGTCACAGGCAGTTTTTTTTTTAACAATAACTTTGTATACAAAGCATACAATGATTTTGTTTTTCCGCCCCCCTGGCCGGGAGGTGACAACAGTTACAGCTAGTCATACATATGGCATATCGTAGCGACCCAGATGTAATGCGTGACATCCGCGAACCGACCCATAACACATTTTAGTATTGCGGTTCCATCGTTTGCATTCATATTGTACTCAATGGATGAAGTCGTTGATCCCGCAATAACTTGAAAAGCTATTGGATATCAATGCTATTGGAGCTATGATGCATATTCAGAGTGTAATATTAATACTGAGGATGAAAGTTTAATCAATTTTGATAGGCAGCGCCGAGCCCGCCGGGTGGACCGGATCCGGACGCCGGACGCCGTCGTTCGTCCACCCGTCGTTCGACCCGGACGGCGCCGGACCGTCAACGGACGCGGGCCCCGGGTCGGCGGGTCGGAGGACGCGGGGCTGTACAGTGTAGATACTAGTACGATTGATCCTTGCGGCTCTCTGGATTTCACACTCCTGCAACGGGTCTGTCTACTTGTCCTTAAGTATCTTGCGGCTTTCAATATATCGAGCATTTAAGCGACCGCGATGACAGGAAATCCCACATTAGACCACAACACATCGCACCAACGAGTACAGGGTACTGGTACTCATCTACCGGTTTTCTCATCTGCAGTTTTAAAAAGAATAGTCGCTACCGGCTTTACTACCGCGTCGGCACCCGTATTCCCGGGACAGGACTGGCAACAGTGAAACCCTTGCAGCGTGTCTACGAAGGCCGTTTATCACTACCTGTAGCGACTACTGTACTTATGGAAAGCGACACTGGGCATGCGACGCTCCGTCATCCAGCAGCGAATGGCCGGAATATTGCCGCAAGTAGTAGGTGATGACTAATGAGCACCGTCAAAAACACGCACTGCCATCAAAATACCCGCCACAGACCATGTAAGATCATGTAAGGTCTGCCCTACAGGTACCCGTTTGGGCGTCGGTCCATTCGAGTACCCGTAATAATGCGAGTTGACGGGGCAAGCCCCATCGCCAGCAAGCCCCATCACCCGTACACCCGCACGGGCACGTGTCGGCACCCGTAATAATAAATTAGTAATAGTCGCTGTACCTGTACTCCTGTATACACATACTGTACTGTACATACATCGAGGTTCAAGCACCGGTACCCGTAGTGAAGGTTGTAATCACCGCGCCTCCGGACCACGGATCTGTATATGGGTACCCGGGTCCTGGGGTGAATTACAGAAAGGCCAGTAACAAACCCATACATGGCAGGGAAACTTGTGGATCGGGCCATTCAAGCCACTATTAACAGGAATTATTAATAGGCCCCTGTTATTGGCCCCTATTATTCGAACTCACATATAGATTTGACGATATCGAGCGTCACAGATAATTTTCCGTATTCCCGCCGTGCTCCGTACGGCTAAACTGAGACAAAAGATATCTGTGACGAGCTATATTCGAATCGAACACAGACCTCACAGATCACAGATCACTGCTCAGCTGTTCGCCACTGCGGCGCCCCGCCAGAAGTTTGCAGACCGTCTAAAACACTGCCGCTCCCAACAGTTATACCAGATTACCATCAGCACTGCATCTCCCCCCCCCCCCCTCCTCTCTCCCCCGTAGTCCCGCGCAGCAGCTGCTTCCCACAGCCATACCAGCAGGACTACCTCCCACTCCCCCCCCCCCCCCCCCCCACCCCCCCCCAGCGCAGCGGCCACATCCCTCAACCATATCAGCAGGATTAGCCCCCCCTCCCTTCCCCTCCCCCCCCACAGCGGCCGCTACCCACAGCCATACCAGCAGGAGTAGCCCCCCTTCCCTCCCATCCCCCCGCCCAGCGGCCCTAGGATGAGAGTTACCCCTTGCATGTCAATACACGGGTTGAGGTAAACAAGAAATTACTCGAGTAATGACATGACCCCCCCCCCCCCCCCCCCCACCCCACCCCACCCACTTTCTCAGCAAGCCATGCCGCTATATAGGGCCGTATCACGTTATCATCAGCGCCTTGCTGTCAAATCGTGTCGTTGATATAAGCAGCGCCTTATCAGCACGTTGCAGCGCACTGCTGTCGTCTTTAGCGCCCGGTGGCGGGGGGTTGTTTGCCGGCCAGGTAAACAGCAATGCGCCGTGATACAATCTAGATACGCCAGCGGCGGAGCCAGGGCCATTTACTCCCAGAAGTTAAAACTTGGAGGGACGTAAACCAGTAATTACTTGAGTAATTACACAACCGTGGGGGGTAACTCTCATACTAGCAGCGGCCGCTCCCCAGAGCCATACCAGACTACCATCAGCGCGACCTCCACGCCCCCCCCCCCCCCCCCCCCCCCCGCCCCCTTAGTCCCGCGCAGCAGCTGCTTCCCACAGCCATACCAGCAGGATTAGCCCCCCCTTCCTTTCCATTCCCCCCGCGCAGCGGCCGCTCCCCACAGCTACACCAGATTACCATCAGCACTACTCCCCCCCACTTCCCTTACCCCCGCGCAGCAGCCGCTCCCCACAACCATGCTGGCAGCAATAGCTCTAGCACCCCCCCCCCCCTTCCCCTCAGCCCTGCGCAGCGGCCGCTTCCCACAGCGTCGCTACCCGCGGGCAAGGGTAAACACTCACCGCGAAACACAACCTCACGCGATGCGGCCACTCCCCACAGCCATACCAGCAGGATTAGCCCCCCCCTTCCTTCCCATCTCCCCCCTTGCAGCTGCTTCCCACAGCCATACCAGCAGGACTAGCCCCCACTCCCTTTCCATCCCCCCGCGCAGCGGCCGCTCCCCACAGCTATACCAGATTACCATCAGCACTACTTCCCGACCACTTTCCCTTACCCCCGCGCAGCAGCCGCTCCCCACAGCCATGTCAGCAGGATAAGCTCCCCCCTCGCCTTCCAGTTAGACCCGCGCAGCGGCCGCTCCTCAAAACCATGCTGGCAGCAATAGCTCTAGCCCCCCCCCCCCCCCCCCCCCCGCTTCCCCTCAGCCCTGCGCAGCGGCCGCTTCCCACAGCGTCGCTACCCGCGGTCAAGGGTAAACACTCATTCCAAGACATGACCTCACACGACACGGACACGCATGCCTGCTAACAGGACGGCAGCGCACGTTCGGCAGCCACCGCCTGCACGGGCAGGTAGCATGGTGGCTGCACCAAGGGGGTCCTCATCTGCGACACCGAGCTGCGGGTGCTGGCTAGCCGGGAAGGGCCTGGGCGGGGTGGTGGGCTAGATCGACCCGCCCACGTCGCAACGCGAGGGCACTGGAACACCAAGGACGTGCCCTAGGTAGACGGCCGATGCCCATCTTGCCTAATTCGACCACGCTGACTTTGAATCTGCGATGGCGCTTGGGGGTGCCTGCCGTTTAGAGGGAGCTCTGACGAGATTGTCCAGGTATTCCACCGTGGCGCGCACGGCCGAGGTACGGACTCCCGTAATATTGGCACCGCTGCCTGCGGCCCGCACTTGGTCGTCCGAGATTTTATTGCACGTATACGGAAAACGACTGCTCAACACGCGCCAAGACCCGGGGCGGCCGGGCGACCGCCCGTGTATCGAGGGCCAGAGAGCCATAGAGGGAGAGATAAACTCTACATTGAGCTGCAGGTGCCAGAAAGGCGTCACGGCATCTCCTCGCTATAGCGCTGTCCGCATACCCTGGGTGCCAGCTCCCAGACAGCTACCTCCATCGACAGGCACCCGTGTATACATAGGTTGTCCTGTGTGAAGCCCCATTCAAAGTTCACACAGACATAGGGCGACCAATGTGAACTACATGGGCCGGATGTCCACATGTGTCAACAGATATAGATGTGTGTGTATACATAGTCGATATTATACCGTATCTGCCGATGCCAGGTACTACCAGGACAAGCCTACTCCTTTTACTACTCATCCAACGACTACAGAGTGATCTTTCCATTGAGGTAAGAGGTGCAAGTACTCTTACGGCCCCTATAGCTAGTCCCCCTGAGGGGATGATACACAGCACATTTACTGCTAAATCAGGGTGAAATAAATACTGAAATCGCCCCGCCGCTTGCTGTACAAACACCCGGTAGCCGCCACGGTCATCAGCATCGTTGTGCTGATAGCGATGATGGGTTTCTCGTGCCGATAGTCGGTATGTGTGAGGAGATGTATATACGATACACCCTCGCAGTGGGTCATCCACGGATCCTCCTCGCTTTTGATAGAGCGCGGCCATCACAAGCTGCCTCCTTACACGATGCCGAGTAGTGCGCGCGTGAGACGGTGACTTAAAGTGAAGGGCAAACAGGGGTGGGGTGTGGGGTGGTTAAGGCGGGGATGCACCTGCTTGTTGCGCTGTTTCAGCGGCAGCCCTTGGTGCTCGCTGAGTTCTTGCTCCTGCTCCATACCTAGCAGTTTCACGCGGTGGTGGACGTCGGCGTTCTCCAATATATGGCACAGGTGTATGCGGGATTGGGGGCGCCAGATGTACTACCACGACAGAACTGCTCTTCTGGTACGGGAATACCGGCGATACTCGTACACCGCGCAGCGCCCCCGGCACCACCGCAGCCCAGCAGCACGCGCACACGCCCGATTTAAGGCGGGCCACGCAGCTGGTGCAAGCGCCCCGGATGTAGAAGCAAGATAGCTACGCAGGTTTAGTTCCTAATGGCCCCGGGTATTGGGTCCACTGCCAACATCGACTGGTAGGTGGGGGTGCAACACGCGAACGCGCGCGCGCGAAATCTGATAGAGGAAGTGGCCGCTATCGGTTTCTTTACGCGGGTACCTGTACCAGGTACCTGTTACCCGGAGGCAGGTTTGATCCTGCTTTTTTTTCCGCCTCCATGACAGGGCTGGCAGCAGCGAAACCCTTGCAGCGTCCCTACGACGGCCCCGTTTAGGCAGCGGTCCAGTCACTAAAAGCCTGGGTTGAGGTCGCTCTGTCATAAACAGTCATAGTCAATAAACAAATTGCCGGAGCATTATTATGCAAGACTAATTGAATGCCCCGGACGGAATTTCCAACACTGTTGGATCACCGTCTAAAACACTGGCATCAAAATTTACCATGTGCTGACTACGAAAGGTCCTCCCTACCCGTTATTTCGGCTTAGTCGGCCCATTAATGCGAGACAAGCCAGTTGGGGCAAACCCCATCCCGCGGAGCAAGACATTTCGGGAGTGCGATGCAAGTGAAACAAAAAAGGCAATGTGAGGGAGGGCCCGACGCCATAACTGGAAATTTTTCCCATTCCCCGTAAAATCCAGGGCGCCGTGAAGAGAGGGGGGACCCCGCCCGCCCAAAATCAAGGCAGTTAAGTCCTCAGGTGTATGTTGACGCAATAACCTGACAACTAAATAATAAAATTCTTGAACTTAACTAACAACCCCAAATTATGACGGTGATAACCCCACTCCGGGCACTCCACCAACATATGTTCGATAGTCTCATATTCCCTTCCGTCACATGCAGGGCAGAGTTCAAGGAACCGCTCATCAGGCATGGCATGAATCCGGGCAAATCGGTGGGCAGTGGGAAACACTCGGGTGCGTAATTGTATCATAATGCGCAGCCCGGCCACAACCCCCGCGGGGACAGCCACACCGTATTGTGGTAATGGACAACGAGTCTGACGCATGAGACACCTAGACATATACGCCCCATGTTTTAGTGCGTGCTAACGCTGCCGATGATTCGCAACGCGCCCACACCGACAATGCCTTTACATTTTAGCGGCACCGTTGCGCGCGGCTAGTGACCTCCACTCAAGTGGAAGGTGCGTCCCCTCAGCTAGCCCTACGTTCGCCCTAGCTAGTCGATATAACCACCGCACAGTCCCCGACGTCCACATGTAGGGTTAGGGCGCGCCCGACTTGGCTTATCTACTAAAGGAGTTGTACTTGTATTCAAGTCGTCTCTATGGGCGCAATGTCCAATTCCCGTATCATCGGTGCGGTGGCCACCCCAAAAGAGTTTTTACTCACCCCAATAAGGCACCGCAATAAGCGATTGAGGACGGTTTGTAATTGCTTGCGCCGCTAGTTCTATCCATACCCCATACCCCATCCATAACCGACAATACACAAGTTTTGAAGACAGACACACGCACACATTAATAGGAACTACAGCAGCCCACAAAACTCTTTGAGCATATAAATCCGCGCGTATCATCGCCGCATCGGTGCCCAAGCCATGGGGCCACGGGGCCATGGAGCCTTGTAATCCAATGTATGCAAGCCTCCTACGCCAAGGAGGCACCCGTTTCTCCCGGTTATCGCACTTTTATAATTGTTCTTCGGCAATGGCATTGCTTGGCACAGCATGGCTAAAACCACAGAAAAACTTGTTGGCGGCCGTAGTTACCATCCGTCGCATATGCCCGCGCGCTGCCGGTGGTGGGGTGGACGTATGCATGCGCTGTAAGACGACCGAGATTGAGCCCAATCCATGCACGCTACCGATGCAATGCATGGCAATCCCATGAGAGTATGGCAGTAATGCCGCCGTCATGATGGGGCCAATCATCCCACAATTATCCAAGCTGCAAGATAAGGGCCGTTGCCCGCGCCTTGCTGGGTGAAAGTAGCACACATAAAGTGCCTTCGATTCCATAGGTGCATGCTTATACCGCCTGCACCGTAGGCTAAGCGCGAGCTGGCCCCCTCGACAACAATGTCGCCACTGCTGCACAGGTTTGCGCGCATGTTCACTATCCACTAACGCGGGCAACAAACCTGTGGCTGATTTCTCCTCCCCCAACAGAGACTCCCTGATCTCTGACCTAACCGACCGAATCACACACACAGAGTCCCGTGCATCAGCACCCCCGACCGCCTAGCGGACGCCCAAGAAGGGGAAACCGAAGGTCCCAGTGCCGCCCAAGCACCCACCCTGCTCCCCACGACCATGCTACCCCCTCACCTCCGCCCTAAACACTGCAAGCCGGACGCAGTACGCATCGTCGGATTCGACTGGGACCCGGCCACCGAAACCACATCTCCTAGCACCGATCCCTGAGCAGTCCAAAAAATACAGATAATCGAATTCAAATACTGTACTGATCTCAATCATGCCACCGTGCACGCTCTCATCCGCGAAAAATACCAACACATGGTGAGCGCCCTACGTCAACAAGGATGACAGTGTCCCGATTGAAATCATTCCCGTCACCCTCAGCCGCAGCGGCACATGCACAAACTCACACTAGAAGCCATCCATAGCCTCACGGTCCTCCGCCCCAAGAAGCAACCCCGGATAAACCCCCTCCGCCTCCCAGCGCCGCTGCAATCCGCCTCTGTAGGAAACTCCAACGACAATCAATCGGATGGCTACATACTCTCCTCCGCATATCCCGACAGTCCCTCAAACCTGCCATGTCCAACCTCAATACCTCCCACACACCCCGCACGCACACCCACCGTTAACATACACGCTTTCCGCAGACCACCGTACACGACACCCCCGCCACGGCACGGGGGGACAATACCAAGCGGCATGGAAGGAGGAGGGGCGCGGGCGATAAGGAGGAAGGCCGGAAGCTGCATCTGTAATCCCTAGGGTTCCCACAGCGGTTGGATAAAGCAGGTCCTAAAAGCAACTCGGCTTGGGTTGTGGAGAGCAGCAAGTCAGCACGTTGTAAATCAATTTCAATTTCAATTTGCGCGCATGTTGTAACACATGTCACCCATCATCCAAGGGGAAGAGCCAAAATGATGACGGGGTCCGCGCGACGTGGAGACGTATCCAAGGGCTCTTCGCGCCTGGGAGCTTGCGTGGGAGGGCACATTACATACCCCCATCATGCGCCCCCACCCACAGTGAGTGGGTTGGCCGCGATAACCCAAGCAACCGGGGGGGGGGGGGGGGGGGGGGGGGGGGGGGGGGGGGGGTGTAAAGTTAACAAGCCAAAACGTCTCGACCTTTTATCGGATTGGGCTGTAAATTAGTGCGTTGATAAGCGCAGGTCGCGGGCTATTCATCGCACTAATTTACAGCCCAATCTAATAAAATGTCGAAAATAATGTTATGAATTAAAACGTGATCGCAATATTATTGCTTCTTGCATGGCGAACATCCAGTTTGCGAATGTCGCATGCAGCCCGCTAGCTGACCATAGACTCTAAACCATGCGCCGCGCGGCCTGGGGTAGACGGCCAACATCTCTATCTCGGCGACCATGAGAGAAAAATAACACTTTTCGTTATCTCCAAATGTCGGCGTGCCGTGCGCTCAAACCGTTAACAGCCCGGCCGTGCAGCGCTTGTTACACTGGTAGTGCCGCATAACAAGCTCCGCGCGCACCACGCGCGAGGTCGCATTGGCCCTAACACACCATGTGCACGCTCTTTAATGGGCATCCTCGCAATGGCTGCAACGGCGTAATCGATGCGTGGGTTTACTGGCTAGAAGCGATCAAACCCAAACCATACCCATAAAAACATGCATAGACTTATGTGGGCTGCTATATGTCCAGTCCATCGACTAATACCGACGATTTGAGCGCCTCAATTACCACATACCTCAATATAACACATGCATGTTTAATTATATATACGTGTCAACACTGTGGCATGTGGTGATTGTCGGATAGAAAGACAATCCACTCTATCAGCCCGACGACGCACACACCATCTCATCCCCATCCGACGCTTCATACGGCCTCTCCACAAAGCACCTCACAATGCTACGTATTCGTTTGCCCCGCAGCGCGTTACATTTCCAACGTTTGCTTTGTCTTACAACGTGCAGTGTTTTATCACCACCTTTTATGTATATATGCTCATCAACACATGGGACTGTCGCAGAAGTTCCGAGGTGTTTCAAATTGCTTGATGGGAATTTGACACTCTGGATTATCCTACATTTAAATCCGACATGGCCCCTACGTCATCTCGAAAGCCATAGCGTGAAGTTGCTGCAAGATCATGATGGCAAGCAGCAGTCGGTACACCCCTTTGATTGTATGTGCCCTTCTTAGGTTCTGATACACAATA
>VCJN01001648.1:0-17271 GCA_006384855.1 Tetraselmis striata | reverse complement strand
GTGGACAGAGCGACGCGGCCCTTTTCGCGGTCCTTGCTCAGGATCATCACCTGCACGCGCAGCACAGCAGCAGGTACATTAGATAAGTTATGCCATGCCCCAAAGTGGTTATCAAATGAGGTAAAAAGCAGCCGCATTTTTGCACATGGGACTGCGGGAATACTAATTGGGTTGGGTTTTAAGAAGAAAGGATAGTGGAGAGGGGGGGCAGCATACCTTCAGGCGATCGCCGGGGGTGAGGACGTTCTCCACGGCATTGACGCGCTCGTGGCTGATCTGGCTGATGTGCAGCAGGCCGTTGGTCTCACCCAGGTTGATGAAGGCGCCGAAAGGCCGGATAGACTCCACGATACCCTCCACAACATCGCCAACCTGCCGAGATGCACATGGGCGGGGGTCAGTGTGCATGCCACGCGCCATGGTACTGCTGCGAGCGCCTCAAAGCTGCACTGACCTTGAAGTCCATGGTGGGGATCTCGGTGACGGCCTTGCGGTTGGAGAACACCAGACGCTGGCGCTCCTCGTCAACCTCCAGGAACTTGAGAGGGATCTCCATGCCCATGGAGTTCTCGGCGTTCACGCGCTGCCATCACAGTGTGACACAGGGCACGCGTCAAACTAGCTATGAAATAGTTGGATGCTAAAGGCTGAGCATTGGATGCGCTTTGCGGTGAGGGAGGTGTCAAGCCACAGCGGAAGGGAGCGGCTTACGTAGCCGAGCTGGCTGGTGGGGGACAAAGCCCTTGATGTCTCCACATCCACCAGCAGGCCGCCCCTGTTCAGGCTCAGCACCTTGCCCATCACGGTCACATCCTCCTCCTGGAGCTGACGCACGCGCTGCCAAGCCACAGAGTACTGCAACACCGCCCAATGAGCTCGTCAGCCACAGGGCCAAGCCTCAAAACCCCTGTACCATTGTCGAATTACCTACCGTTTCCTCTGCTGACATGGCAGCCACACCAGGGCCATTACCTCAAGCTGCCTCAGGGACAGGCCAATCTCGCCATCCTTGGCGTTGTCCTTGGTAATGAGGAACTCGCGCTGGGTCTCCACGGTCAGCACCTCGTTGGCCTGACAGTGCAAGGAGAGGGCGCAGACTTATTGTGAGAAAAAAGGAGAGTAGAACTCGGCTGGGATCAGAATACTAACTGCCGATTGACCCCCCCCCCCCCCCCCCCCCCCCAACCCCCCCCACCAAGAAAAAACGCCACTCTCACGCAAGATAGATTCCCGCATCTTCCGCCCTGCCCCAATCGTTGTTCAGGCCCCTATTCACCAACCCTGCGTTACGTCCTGCCCATGATCCTGCAGGCAGGTACATACGCACCTTGACGTTCGTGTTCATGGAGCACTCGTTGGAAGGGACATAGCCCGCGCCCTTGGCACCAATGTCAACGTACGCGCCACGGGCAATCGACACGGAAGACGGTGCCCGGTGACGAGGTCCCCACGCTTGAAGCTGTGATCGTACTGGCTCCAGCATCTCAGCGAACTCCGCGTACATACCGGCGGAGTCCATGTCGTCATCCATGCTGCTGGCCACGGAGGTGTCCTCCGCCAGGGCGGCGGCGAGCACAGGCAGGCGGCGCACGGAGCGCGAAGCCTGGAGGAGGCCGGCACGGGCGCCGCGGCGGCGCGGCGTACCACAGATGGGCCGGGGGCGCGGGCCTGGACCTGCGCCCGAGTGCAAACGCTGCTCACGGAGACGGCAGCCATCGCAGCCACTGAGAGGAGCGAGCGAGGAAGGAGCTGTCGACCTGGAGCACAACCCGATGTGCGGCAAAAGCGTCAGTGCCGTCCGGGGCAAAGCAGCGCGCACACGCCGCCGCGCTTTCCGCCTCGTGCGCTTGGGTTATCAGCTTCCATTATGTAGCATCTAGATTGTTGTGCTATGTCCAGGGGAGGGGGCAGCGAAAGGCAGTTCTCCCGTCGTTGTCAAAGAGGGGCCGAGGGGGGGGGGGGGGGGGGGGGGGTGGGGGGTTTATCCCACGCGGCCAATGCCCAGTACATTACTAACGTACATCCGATAGGGCCAATGCGACGGGGCAGAAGCCCCCGCAGGGAAGGCGACGGCCGCCCCTCCGGTCCGGCGGCGGCTTCCCTGACGATAAATAGATGGACCTGATCCTCAATACTGAGTTAAGGGGGAGAAATATTGAGGCAGAGAGGCGGCTCGTGCCAATGCGCCGGCGAGAGCAGCCCCACGGAGCGGAGGCGGCGGCGGCCGCCGCCTTGCTCGCGGCCTGGCTGACACTATGAGCGCGCGATGGCAGCCGCGCAGCCTGCCTCCCCCGCCTAGCTGAGACGTGTGCTCCAAGTGCATCCACACAGTCCGGTCACATGGGTGCAAAACCAGCAAAGCCGCACCTGTAGGGGAACAGGCGCCTGGAGATACGAGAGCTGTAGCGGTGGAAAGGGCCACGCCAGCGGTGAGTGGGCCGGACGTGTGGAGCCGCTCCGCATCCACGCTGGGCGGAAGCGAGCCGCCAGCCAGTCACAGCTGTGTCCAGGAAGTTGAGCCAACTTGTACATGTTGTCCATATTTCAGTAGTTGGACATTTTCTATTAAAATGAGAACAGCGAGTGAATACCTGTGTAGTTTAGAGTCTGGCCAGGCATTGTCCAGGTACTGTACCAGTATCCGGTATCGTCCAAATTCATTCTGATTCGGACGACCCTATGCCGAGAGATTGGAGTCTGGACATTTCGATGAGATTCGGCGTCCCTGGCTATGCCACGTCTGACGCCATCCCCCTACTCGTCGAGCGCCGCCTTATCCAGCATCGCAGTCCGGAAGGAAAACGATTATCTCTTTCTTGCACACGGATATAGTCGCTATATATTTGCATCGTGCGACTACGACACGGATTGTAATGCGCCCGGCTCGAACCGAACTTCCTCAGATGTAGTGGTTTCAAAGCTGAGTATGGTTTTGCCGAAAATATCGCGCAGGCCTTTTACACAAAAAGAGCCGAAATCGGCAGGAAGGTAAAGTGAAAGCGTGCTGGAGGGAATACGGAGTCAGGGGGGCGCTGCGTGCAGCGCAGCGAAACTGGAAGATGGCAGGCTCAGCTGTTATGGGTGCTTCTACTCGAGCTGCACCCAAAAAGGGCGCAACGAAAGGTGCCTAGTATCCCGTACCACTGAGCAGCACGGTAGCCGAAAAGCGGTTAGGGAAAGGAGGAAACCCCATAAACAAGTTTAGAACATTTCAAAGTTGAGTCTGGTTTTGCCAGGGTTGAGCGAACGTAGAGAGCGGTTGATTGACGGAGAAGGGGTAGCGCCAGATCATGAAGGGGGCACCGGGAAGGCCACCGCTGCGGAGTCTTGTTGGACTTGGAATAAGTGGCGGAGGGGCGCGATGTGACCGAAGAAGAACCACGCGCCAGACGATGAATAGAAGGACGTTGGGGTCGATGTAGTAGGTTGATGTGCGAGCAACGCGACGAGCCGCCGGGCTCAATACTGTACAACATATATCAAGCAGGAGTCCTTAGTTTATACCGCATCGCCGCAGCATACGTCGCTACGAATCGTGCGATACTGCGATGCGATACTACGTCGGAGTTAGTGCCCCAGCCGCCTTGGTAGCGAACTTGTGGGACAGTGGAATTCCGATGGCGTTAGCGGCAGATGCTTCCCCCTTGCGAAGGCTGTGTGAGCTCCATGAAGTGCCGGGGGGGGGGGGGGGGGAAGGGGGGGGGGGGGGGGGGGGGGGGCAGCACCGACAAGCCGAACGGCCGTAGAGAGCCAGTCCGACATTGTAGCGGCGGTCCAAGACTTGGACTGCTCGCTCGGGGTGACCGCCCAGAAGTTGTTTCGACCAAGGCAACAACATGAGCCAGGGGGCAGATTGCACGTGGTCGATGAAGTGGTGCAGAAGACGCGCAACGCGGGGATGCTCCGACACTGGAAGGAGCAATACGCGCAGGTCGTCGGGACCGCGTCGACCAGCGCGGCCTTTCTCGCGGTACACCTGCAGGGTAATGTTGTAATCGTCGACATGCACGTCCCGCACTCGGCAGGAAACGCCAGTAAGGCCTCTGGCAACGAACATTCAGTTGACAACCGAGGCCACGAGGGCTCGGAAGTTGTACTGGTACTCTAGGATGGGAGCACACAATCAACTCTGCTCGCTCGACGACGAAGATGTAAACGACATCAGCAGGCATAGGGACTCGCAAAAGGGCAGCCTTCGGGCGGCGTTGCCTTAGCATCAGGCTACGACGAGCCGCAGTAAGGTGCATGCTGTCCTTGGCGATCGGGTCGAGGTTGTGTAGCTCAAAGAATATGACTGTTGATTGCGGACAGGTAGGGCCGCAACTAACGATTTAGTCCCATTGTGCCCCCGCTCAGACGCAATCCAAGCAACGTACCAGACGACAATAGCAGTGGTCGCCTCCAGCGGGCCGATGTTCTCGGAGTCCCGGCAAAACTCCGCGAATTGAGACAATCTGCCGGGGTAGCTATTGAGTGTCTGAGCGGTGAGGGAGAGGGAGACGAGTAGGTCGAGAGTCCGCTGCCCCAATATAACTCGTCTGAGCCAAACGCGTCCTGTAGCCGAGACCGGAGTGAAGTAACCCAAGGGGCGACAGCTTCGGACTCGTCAATTGCGTAAGTGCGGCGCTTGGCCGACAGAGTAAAGTTCACGTTAGCAAAGATACTTGGCGGCAGTGGTTAGGTTTTCGGCGGTTGGCCGGTAGTTGCTGGACGGGTTTGCAACAACGCAAGTACGGGTTTGCGGGGCGAGGTTCAGGTAGGAGGGCCGCCCCGCATGCCCTTCGCGCTAGTAGCGCATGTCACGCGCGTAACGTACACGCCCGAAGTTTGGTCGCTGCGAACCAGTTGTTACACGCATGGTGACAACCGACTGACGCAGCTATGAGATGGTACGGGAGGCGGTTTGTTGAGTCGCCATGCGCAGGTGTGCGGATGGTTGAGCCGCACTCGGTTGTAGCTTTAAGAAGCGCCGCATCGAGGAAGGTCTAAATGAAGTCTTTAGGGGGGGGGGGGGTCCGGTCCGGACACATGGCGCTCATCCCGTCGGTGAGATGTTACGGTTCGCCGTGCGGCGGTCGCCGCATGGTGGCCTCGCAATCCGCCAGCAACTCCGACGAAAGGCGCCCCACACCGTCACTCGTGCTCACCTTCGCGGCCACGCCCGCGACGACCGCCGCCACGCCCGCGTCATGCAGGCGCCGCCGCCACCCGAGCATTGGCGGTAACTTTTGCGCTGCTGGCAACCGTCGCCTCGAAGACGCGGCGCTCGTAGTCCTTCACCAAGTCCCCGAAAATCTCAGAGCCCAAATGTTCGGCAGCATGTTGGGCTCGCAGTACGTCTAGAACGCCTTGGTCACCGTGCACACGCTTGACCTCGTTAATAAGCCTCCGCAGGATAGCTAGACGAAAGCGAAACGCCTTGTCAATGGCCTCGGCGTGATTCCGAGCACGCGCGAGGTATAGGGTGAAGTCTTGATTAGCAGCAGGGACGTAGGGTAGCAACTCGTCGAAAGCTACGAAGAGAGCGCCCATGCGGGCCCCGAATCACGACATCCAAAGATACTCCTCCTAGGCCGGCAGACGCCGGTCATCCTTCTTGAGGTACTCGTTCGTCATGTCGGTACTCAGGGAAAAGAGCCTAGGCACTCGGCTGACCGGTCGAACGGCCTCGTAACCAGACTTTGCTCGCCGCAGTAGCTCTGGCACCGCGAGGTGGTCGTCCTCGTCACTCACGGATTTTGCTCCGACACGGCCGCTCTGGGCTAGCTCTAGCAAGTCGGGGCGCATTGCGGCTCCCCCGCTGCCTGTCGGTTGTCCCGCGATGCGCTGCCCGAAACCGAACCCATCATGTGCTCCGTCTCCACCAACAACATGGTCACGAGCCGTCAACTGAGTCTGCATTGTTGCAAGCTCGCGCAGCAGTGTAGAATGTGCCTTCACGTCTGCTTGTAGCGATTCGAGCGTCGGCTCAACGACGGGCGCTTTTCCATCTCACATGGTAACGCGCGGACGTACGGATGAGAATTTCACACACATGTGGTGAGCCGGGTGTGGTCTTGAACAACCTGGGGTGACCTTGCCCGCCACAAGTTGCGAGACAGCTTTATCGTTGCGTGTATCGCAGCGAAACTGCAAGATATGGCAGGCTCAGCTGTTATGGTTGCTTTTATGTCTACTCGTGTTGCACCAGAAAAAGGCACAACGACATGTGCCTAGTATATATCCCGCACCACTGAGCAGCACGGTAGCCGAAAAGCGGTTAGGCGCGGGAAAGGAGGAAACCGCCCCATAAACAAGTTTAGAACATATATACCGTTATTCCTCTCCATTCCCGTACTGCCGGCCTTGGGCTGGCCCGGATGGTATATGCGCGGGCCTCGTTGTCTGTCCGCTCGGTTGAGCGGTGGTCGTCTACTCATGTCCCCGGATCGATTCCCGGCTCTGTTAGTTTAGGGCAATCTCGTCCGGGGCCGTGTCCCGGGTTTACCCGGCTAATGCGTTAGCCCTCCGCGGTTATTCGAATGAGGCAACGGTTTTATGGCTATGCCAAACCTACGACTGCAGTTGGCGCACGAGGTCAAGTAGTGCTGGGGCGGCTTCGGTCGATGACCCGGGGCGAATTTTACGTAGTTTACGTACATACGTAGTTCTGCGGAACCGCCGTGATGAGCCGGGTGTATATTAACGACCAATAACCAGAGTTGTGACAAAACACGTATTGACAGAAAAGGTCCTTACGTCCTTACGCAGCGACTGGGAGGTAGTCGCTAGTTCTTCCGGGCAGAAAAAGTGGCAAAACAGTCGTTTCGTTCCACGAGTGACGTCGACCTAGTACAACACTACCACCTCGTGCGAAGCAAACTATCTAGACTATCTACTTATCTACGCCAGGGCTATCCCCTGGCGGGACGAGCTGGTGAGCAGTGGGTTATTTTTGGATTTGTATATATCTACCGGTATGTGATTCTTATACAAATATGATATATGTGTATGCACTCACCTACGTACATAGGCCTATGGTAGCCGGTATTTGCAGGCAGTTACGTGATGTACAAGCAATCTTAGGTACTACCTTACTAGTGTACACGCAGTTTGCGACGGTCACAATTGAGCTCGAAAGCCAACCACAGATGTACAGCCAAGTGGACGGGAAGAACCTTTCTTTTCATAGTCCAGCGATAAGCCATTTTCTATACAGGCATACAGCGACTAATCGTCGCAGCAGCATTGGTACCTAGCACTGTGCAGCACGGCACAGCCACTGATCCCACAATAGCCGCTGCAGAATGAGATAATGATAATTGCGTATTGTGTCTCCCGGAAACGTGTGCCCTGTCTGTTTCCATCCGGCGTTCTACTAAATTTACGATATTCGCACATGAGTTCCAATCATTTACCCGCCGCATGAGCGACCCTCCCAGTCCATGGCCTTGTTCGTGTACAGTTTGATAGTTCAGACCTTGCCACGTGCGCAGTGTTTACATTACATTTTTTTTCGTCCCCGGGACATTGCATTACCCATTACCACATTACACGCGCACATGATAGGCAGCAGTTCCAGCGGATTGTGGTAAGCTTTCGTGAACATATAAACGTGTGCACTTCCACTATGTGCTGACTTACATTTTCTAGTAAGAAGAAGGGGCAGTGGCTCAGCTGGCCAGGGATGCGGCTTATTTGCATGCGAGAGGCGCCTGTGTGGTTGCGAAGATTATGTATACCACTAGCCGGAACAGCATCGCAGCTTGGGACCTGCACATTTCTCCATTGAAGTATTAATGGCGACTTCACCCAGCCGCGCGTGCTCATATTTCCGTAGAATAGAGAGGCAAGTCCTTCACGTGCAACTGGTGTAGATGTGTTGCATATGAATCCACGGCAGGCCGACGCATATGCGGAACAGTGGAGATGAGGCCGAAAAGTCAGCATTCCATCCTCGGTGCTTCAGTCGCCCTATCGTCAAGGTGTCTACATGGTCAGCTGTTCTATTCATTATACGCCACACGGTGCATCGCCAGGAAGCAGGCAGGTCTAACCTACTCAGCACCAGGGTCAACATGCTCAAAAATTCTTCATCTTGCCGCCGCTGAAGGTCCGCAGAATTCGGGTCGCGCCCTGCAGCGTCCCCAGCTGGCGGTGCCTCGGGCGTCCTGGGCGACGCTGCAGGTCGGCGGTGTTGGAGAACGCCCTGGGAACCATTCCAGAAACGGCGTCAGTTCCCAGGGCAATCACAAGCAGGCAGCGGTGGCAGGTTCTGGAAAGTATTGCGACAGTGGGAGGGGTGGAAGGGGCTGCCGGGTAAAGGATCACTTGCCCTTGCGCTTGTTTCATGAGCAGTAGGAAGATGTAGATAAGCACGGTGCATAGCAGCAGTGCCCCGCTGAGCAGGGTCCAGCCCCAGCCTGCGCCGGTGCGGTCCTGCACGCCGGCCGGGGCATCTATCAGGTTCCGCGGGTCGAGAGCCCCCCCCCCCCCCCCCCCCCCCCCCGCCCTCCGCCATCTGCCATCTGCCACCACACGCACGCACACACGCCCCCCCCCCCCCCCCCCCCCTCTGCAGCACAAGCCAATGCCCCCACCTTCTGCACAATTGACTTGAGCAACGCGCGGCGTCGCCTCAAATCGCAGGTGTGCGCTCCGCATAGGTTGGTCACAAAGTAATCTGTGCGCAAGACGCGGCAGTCAGCCAGAATGCCCGCTCATTCGCAGCCGCCCCGCATGGCTTGCTGAATGCCAAGCTCATCCAGGCAGTCACAAGAAAAGAGAGCCCCTGTGGCCACTTGCCTTGCAGGCGCGCTGCACCGTCGCCCAGCTCTAGCGGAAAGCACTTGCTGAACATGTTCTGAGCACACATTAATAACGCGCAGTCTTGTCAGGACCCCAGTGCTTTACCAAATGCATAGGCACCTGCCATTGGGCGCAGGAGGCGGGGGGGGGGGGGGGGGGGATTTGCCTGGCAGTGCATGGCTCGCTTGTCCATCACCGATACAGTGCAGTTGTGAACGGACTGGTGCCGCAAGCTGCGGAGCCCGTCATGGAAGTCGTGCCCGTGCAGCAAGTCCACATACTCCGCCAAGCACACCGTCCCCTGCCGCCTCAGAGGGCAGCAGCTCAGCCCATCGCCGGTGGGTGTGCAGCGGGGAAAATGAAGCATGTCCTCGAGGCCCGCACCTGAGTCATGTTGCTGTGGCGGTTGTCCATGTGCTTGTCCAGGTACTCCTCCGCCTTGAAGAGCTACACACATCGGCGCGAGGCGCAACTAAGCACATCACTCGCATGAGAGAGCCATGTCCCACCCGCAGTTGGTCGGTCTTCGCACCTTGCCGCAGTAATCGCACCTCCAGTTGCCTACTCGCAGCTGCTTTTGTGCTCCTCCTGGTCCCTATACCTGTGGGGGCGCGAGTATGTGCGCAGCGGTGACGCAGCGGGGGGGTCTCAGCGCTGACCGAGGCCCCGTAATGACCACGCCCCTGCAACCCCTGACAGCCTGCGGGATGGTAAGGAGAGGTTGGCAAGCAAGTGCAGCGGGAGGTCGGAGTGTGCTGCATGCTTCGCGTACATGTCGTGCTTCGGGTGCAGGCGGCACGCTATCGGCAGCTCCATCCCCGCAGCTGTTAGGTGTGGCGTGACATGCTGCAGGGATTGACAAGGATGGGGAGTTGGGGAGGGGGGCAGTACAGGGGGTCAGGCTGCCTCAGGCTGCGGGTGATGGCGCTGTATGGCCATACGTACAGCCAAGCGCATGGAGGAGTCGGGTGACGATGCATACGTCTCTGAGCGCAGCCAGAACCGATCGTTATCTCCTGTCACGCGGGGGCGAGGGGGGAGGGGGGGGGGGGGGGGGGGGGGGACAGCCGAACCTCGTGCAGCACTTGCCGGGCGAGCCTACTCTCGCGTCTATCGCACCCCGCCGCCACCGCAGCCCATAGCAGTACAAGCACCGCTGCCCGTGCCATATTGCAGAAGATCGCCTGAATTGCTGTCCGCCAGAGCTCGGCGCTCCCTTGGCTCCGCCGATTCTAAGCTGTCGTGCGCCAAGCCGCTATCCTACTACTAGCGACTCCCGCCGTACAGGTCGTCGCTATCCGCGTACCCGTAGCGTGCTGGTAGGATGCGCTGTGCCGATATCATGACAGTTTATCGGGAATCGGGGGGATGAAGGCGGAGGCCCCGTCGTCTGGCGCCCTGCACCATCAGCAATACGCGGCGTGGACTTAAAATATAGTCGCTGTAGAGGACCTTTCTGACTGCCCTTTTCTTTGGTGATTTCTGATATCGCCTTATGCTGCTAGCTCACGTAATTATGAATATAGTCGCTAATCCTTACTCAGAGACTTCCCGACGATGATCGCACGTTGATTTATTATTAAGGGAGAATAGCTGTGGTAGTAATCCTTATATTCGCGGTATTAATCCTTATATTTGTGGTATTAATCCTTATATTTGTGGAATTATTTGTGGTATTATTAACATGATCCTTATATTTGTGGTATTAATCCTTATATTAGCGACTCGGATTTTATGCAATGTTGTTTTGCTGGGTACCCCCCCCCCCCCCCCCCCCCCCCGCCGCTTTGTTGTTATAATCTCCTTACCAACGCTGATGTACTGTGAAAGTACTATGAAAACTGGTTAATCATTTGCAGGCATGTGACACGCAATGAGGCCATGAGTAGTAGCAGCAACAACGTTGGCAGCCCAGCAACAACACCAAGTACCAATAATAGCACATGCATTAGGACAACAATGACGAGCAGGCATAATGCATAATTATGGCAACATTTGGAGTAGGATACATAAATAATAGCCGACATTATTACAGTTTGTGTGTGGTTGCATACTTGCAACGCCCCTCTGTCACCTTCCCGGCATCACGCCCTACCATCTATAGATGTTATTGATTGTTGACTGCCGAAAATATATGTAATCACATCAGCACTGCTGCAAATATAAATCGTTGGACGGAGCGCCTGACAACGGGCTGATTTTCACGCCCGGTGCTGCTGCTGCCTCCGGTTGTTACGATGTTGTTTGCATGTCGTGCACAGCTAGTGTTGTGCTTGTAGTTGTTGCGGCTCTGTGGCTGCTGCAAGGAACATGTGCGTTGCCCTTGCCTGCAGGTGCGAGGTGCTCAAGTCCTCACGTTGTGCATCACTTGCAGCGACCTCAGCTCTCTCCTTGGCCATCTAATTCATGGAGCGCGCGAGAGGCTTGTTTTCTTGCCCGGCACAGCCCGTGCACACGTGCATGCAGCAGCACGGTGCGCCATTCTGCCTGAAGATCTTTGGAAACCACGCCCGACCTGCCGGGCGTGACGGCATGGTATCCACACAATCATGTGGGCAAGAAGAATCTTCATGAACGTCGTGCGGCCGTCCGCCCACTTGTCGGTGCCATACTTGACCCGCGTGCATTTCATGACATGTTTGTTGTCGTCCACCCATATGGTGATGCACATGGCGCGGCAGAGTAGTCTAACTTGCGGCATGTTGGGACCCTATGCTGTGTAGTGGGCGGGTGGGGCGCAAATGTGTAAGTTGCGACCCCGCGATGAGTTATTAGAGGATCAGGTTCCGCAATTGCGGACGTCCGATAGGTGCGGCAGCGGTGGCTTCATTGGCGTGCCGCGTACATCCCAGCAATAACGCGGCGCTAGATACTTTGCTGCAAGGGTTTTTTATTGGCGCGGGCCAGCTAGGTACAATATCATATACACGGCAGGATATGCATAGAGTAAATATAAAGATGTACTAGTATGTATACATATGTATACACATTGACGTAAATACATGGACTGCACATGTGTCATTACGTACATGTAAATACATATATTAAATCATAAATCATAGTGACATTCAGTAGCGACTGCCGGCGTCAGTGCACGGCAGTGGTTAAAAACAATAACTGTTTAAGCAGTATATACCGGAAAAGAAATCTTTTCCGAAAACAAGGAAGGCCCCCCTCCCCCCCCCCCCCCCCCCCCTTTCTCCCCATTTATGGCGCTACCTAAGACAAAAATAATGATATAAGTCTAAGCGGGCGGCCTCGCCGTCCTGGTCGTTATTTATGTCATCCGATCCAAGGATTATACAACGATTATTACGACTATCGCGCGTGGCGGATCATTTCGACTATCGCGCGTGGCGGATCCGAAGCATTCGCCGCCAGCATCGATTGTCGTCTTGATCGCTCGGTCTTGAATAACTCGAAGTCTTGCTGATGCATGAGGATTACTGTTAAGTGATCAGTCCTCTACATGCCCGCATAATTATAGCGGCGACGGTAAGAATTGCCAATAACGTATCACTCGCAGTTGCAACCGCTATCTATATCTACGGAACTTCATAGAATCATACATTGCCATCAACACAAAATTAAACTGAAAATATCGGAAAATATTGGCGTGATTCTGATATAGGGTATTAAGCATGATATTTCGATTATTTCCACATTTGTCAGCAGTCAATATATACGGCGGATGCAATACTAATGTACGTGGTTTCGCTTGCTAGACGTGAGCGGACGCCCTGGTGTGTATAAAACGTACAATGTCCACACACGCCTAACAAACCAACCACTACGACCGGGCATACATGGGCTCATACACTACCTCGGGACCATCGGACCGAGTCAAATATGTGACAAAGGCGATCTTTGGGCTTATTTCAGCATGGGTGATGAACTTGCTGGCGTGTGTCGTCCTAACTGAGGCAACCGTGCTTCAACTTGGGGATGGCGTCGGCATCGGACGCGATCGGCGGTGCTGCTCAGAGTCTCAGACGACGCCACGGTGTTAGTTGGGACCCCCCCCCCCCTGTTTGCACATCCCTTCCCCTTCACAGGCATCATATGGATACTTAGATGGCTTATACCGACACATATGATTTTGACCAACGACACCCGAAGGTATCGGTGGCCGAATATTGGAATGCATCTTGGTGCCACAGCCGCAAACGCAACACGGCCGGAGCTTGTTTGCGCAACTTTGTTGCGACATCGGAGAGTAGTTGTCGGCTCCGAAACCACTATGCGTCGACAATGGGCATGGCGATGTCGTCGACGTCTACAACCGTCGGAGTGGATTTCGAGCGCGGCTAGCGTGCAAGGAGTGTCACAATCTAAAATGATGGAATGCATGCCGTGCGAGTTCTAGCTTGCACTCCGCCCGTTATATGTGCTGCCGTCCACGAGCATTTGCCGACTCGGCAAACGACGGTGCGGCTGTCGGATCCGAAACCACAGTCCGTCGTGTGCGTCGGTGGCGGGCTCGGCAATGTCGACATTGGACGAAGTGGAATAACCGATGTCGAGTGCAGCTACCTTGCTACGAGTGTCACAATCCATCCATGTATGGCATGTATGGCGTGCTATATACGTCAAGCTTGCACCAGCACGCTATATGCGCTGCCGTCGAGAGCAATATAGATAGAATACAAGACTACGCCGCCTCGGCAAAGGACGGTGGCTGTCGGCTCCGAAACCATTGTCCCGTCGTACGGCGGCAGCGCGGGCCTAGCGGCACATGAGTGCATGGCGTCGGCAATCGTCGGAGCGGATGAGTGCGGCTAGTGTGCTAGGAGTTTCACAATAGGTTAGTCGAGGGTGCATGCGCTCAAGGTCAAGCTTGCGCTCGCCCGCTCTATGCGCTGCCGTCGAGAGTATGCGTCGACTCGGTTAAACGACGGTGGATGTCTGCTCCGAACCCACTGCACGCCGGGAGCGGGCCTGGCGATGTCGACTAGTCCAGATGGAGAGTGCGACTATTCCAGTGCGACTAGGAGTGACACAATCTAATTACAGTGTGGCATGCCCGTGCGAGGGGTCAGCTTGCCCCCCCCCCCCCCCCCCTCCCCAACCCCAACCCGGCTCGCCATATGCGCCGCCGTCCAGAGCACACGCGCCGACACAACAAGCGACGGTGGCTGTTGTGGCTCCGAGACCACGGTCTGCCGTCGTATCGGTGGTGGGCTTGCTTCAGTCAATGTCGATGTCGATGTCGACGTCGACGATATTGTTGTAATGGACGTCAAGGGCGTCTACTAGTAGCATGATAGGAGCAGTGCAACATTGAACGCATCATTTCAATGTCCAGTACATGGGTTGCGTGCCGTCATTGCGAGACAGTTTTAGCTTGGCACCCGCCCGCCTCATCATAATTGAGAATATCGTCCGCAGCGCATCAATATTACACCACTACAATGTCAGAATATAACGGCAGCGCGCTCTCGCGCGAACTCATATCTCGAGAGCTGGCGCGGCGGGAGTGGGGACGGACGAGGCCGGGGCGGTATTGGGAGGTGGATGATGCCGTGGGCTACTGTCGTGAAGTAGGGATGGGCAAAATGTGATCTTTAATATACATGTGATAAAGCTACACTATACTGCTAGGCTGGCGGTTATGATTATCATGACATTATTAGGAGAGGCCGGGCAGAATGGCAACGACTCAGGGCTAAAGAGATTGGAGCAGGAGGGCCTGAGGGAGTCGCAGCCATGCAACGGGAGGTGTCAACTAGCGGCCATCCAGCTCGGTCTGGCCATGAACGGGCGGCTACTGCGACGAGACGCGCTGCAGAGACAAGCGGCGTGCGGGCGCGGGCAAGACCGGCCTGCCGAGCACGGAGCGACGACACCCGGACGGGGGGGGGGGGGGGGGGCTTTTCACCTCCACTCCCCCTTGGGGATCCTACCGCAAGAGCACAGGCGGGCCCGATGGAGGCGGCATCGGCGGACCGCGGCCGAGGCCGGCGGACGACCGCCACAACCGGCGCGGTGGGGCGATTAGCGCCGCGACCTGCGGGATATTTCAGCGATGGTAGGAGGTGGAGCCAAGACGCAGCACGACGAACGAAAATTGCGCGGTGCCGGTGCATTATTGATGTACATTAATACCTTTCGAGGGTGGGGCGAATAATGTATTCGTATTCCCCGTAATGTCAATTAGCGATAGAAAATCGCTTCCGACTGGAACACACCACCCGTAGTTATGCTCCGAAAATTTCCGGACACACACACACCGCACACACACACACGCATACACACACACGCATAAAACACGAATACTGATAACGTGATGGAAGGAGGCGGGGTTTGGAAACGAAAGAGGGTGGCCGGAAGCCTGAGCAGCAATTACTCTAAGAAATGATTACATGTGTTTCCTACAATGGTTATAGATGGCAAGCCCTAAGAACAAGTCAGTCGGGGCGGTGGAGAGCAGCATGTTAGCATGTTGTAATCAGTTTCAATTTCAATTTCAATTTCAATTCCACTGCGTTTACACGTCCATACAAATTTTTATTTGCCCTGATCAAAGTAGTGTGGCTGGTTGCTAACTTTTTGCCTATGATTTCGTGCAGCTTGCTTCCATCGTCAGAATGCAAGATCTGGCAATGGGCCCCAACACTCGCATTCAAACCCCCGACTCCGTCATCTTGGTGGAGAAAGACGACACCCAGTACCAAGGCACCATTGTGAGGATCTAAGACTGGTTGGCTCTGAGCGTGGATGAAGCCGGCGTGCTGGGGGATCGCAAACTCGGATCTTTTCCGAGGAAAGCTAGCGGTGATGCTGAGGAGGTGGGGGAAAACCTTTCGGAGGAGCCTCTGGTGCAAGAGCTGGGTTCGCTGGCACAGGTGGGCATGAAATTTGCTACCGGACAGGCTGATGACGATGCCTTTGAGGAGGGCGAGGCCAAGGCCACTGAGGACGTCGACATTCCAGTTGGCGATGATGATGATGATGATGATGATGATGATGATGATGATGATGATGATGATGATGATGATGAGGATGCTGATGCCGCTGATAATTCTGGTAGCGACGAGGATGAAGATGGGGATGAAGATGAGGTAGAGATGAGGAATGAGGATGGAGATGAGGATGGAGACGAGGACGGAGACGAGGATGGAGACGAGGATGGAGATGAGGATGGAGATGAGGACGTTGACGAGGAGGGTGTTGAATCCCCCTCCGAGGAGGATTCGGAGGAGAGTGATTATAGTTCCAGTCTGTGAAAGTGATGAGGATCCGGGAGGTGGCTAAGCCGATACCGCTTGCGGCCTCATGTGTGCATGTAGACACTCACCCTGGGCGGCCGCCGCGTCTATCTTGCAATGGGGAGCCGCCCATGAATGAATACCTGTGTATTAATGTGTCACCAAAATTGGTTTCGGAGCATCTGCATATTAGTCATGCCACCACATTATGTTTTGTGCTGCATAACAAACATGAAAATTTAGAATCTCAATATTCCCCTTACATTGCTTTTATTATCATGTTTTGTTTTGTTGCACGGTACCTTTGACCACATATTGAAATCTGACTTTTCACTAGAAATGGCAATGATGTTTCAAATTACATAGCCAAATCCAATTATAAATCCGTAAACCATAGCGCACAGCATGTTTACAAATTATATCCTAGTATTCCCAGAACACACAAGGTCATTCTAAATCCATTTGAATTTTGAACCAGCCTTGAAGGTTAATGAGTTATTCACACGCGGGGAGCAAGCCACACACTAATCGAAGTGGCGACGTCTTGCCCCCCCGAAAACAAGGTTTCTGAGGTCATATTGCTTTACATGGCAACCGTGCATCAGGTGACCAACCTAACATTTGTTTGAACACATGATGCTGTTCATTTCATCGACGATGTTTACATATGATCATATACCACATGAACCGCACATCCTGCGCTTCTTGCGCACCGCAGCGTAACGGCAACAATGTCAATACAACCTCAATACAACCTCAGTCACTACACGCCCGCCGATACCTGCGACTCGTTAATTCAAACATATATTGTGATACCCCAGGTATCACTATATTAGGACGGCATTAAAGTTTCATCAGCAAAAACAAAAGTATAGTCATATGCAGCATATCGGCCTTGATTACTGGACGACGACCAGTAACATAGAAATGTTTAGATAACAGCACGCTTATCATTTTCGAAATATCAGCAGTGGATGGTATAACAAAAATATCAGATCCATATCATTCTGCTGATTGATTGGTTGATTTCGGCGTATCCCTACACAACGCAGCACCGAGCTGCATGTTTAGCTAATACTGTAGCTTGCATTGTCCGAAATGCACAAACTGTGGTAGGTATGTTACTTATACACATAATACCCGCAGTCTTTGCGTGCAATACTACTGTATGCCAATATCCACATCGCTGCAAATAAGATAGTTAGATACGGCACTTATCACCACTGATCGCCATATTGGCACGTATCGCAGTTTTTAACCGGACACATGGTGCAAA